>MJUU01060451.1:18633-33410 GCA_002080025.1 Modiolus philippinarum
AAAGTCACAGTCTACACCCACTGCACTGGATGTGAACTACTGAACAAGTCATAGTGTACCCCACTGCACTCGATGCAAACGGTTTAATGTGTCATAGTGTATCTCACTGCTTTGATGTACCACACTGCACTAGATGTGGATTACTGAACCTGTCTGAATCAATGTGGATTACTGCCCAAAAGTCACAGTGAATCCCATTGCACTGCACATTCATTAATAAACCAGTCATAGTATACCACTGTGCACTAGATGTGGATTACTGAATCTGTCTGAATGTGGACAATTCACCAAAGTAACAGTTTACCCTGCTGCAATGGACATGGATTATTGCATCAACATCACAAGGTACCCCATGTACCTGATACGATAAAACTGTAAAAAAGTCACAGTGTGCCAAAGCCAATGAATGTGGATCACTGCACTAGTCAATGGATAGGAATAACTACATCAAAGTCCAAGTGTATCAAATGCTGACTGAAGATTGCTGCACCAAGGATACAGTGTATCCCACCATACCAGTCAATGTATCCCCCGGCAATGGATAGGAATTACTGCATCAGAGTTCTAGTGTAGCAAATGCCGACCGTGGATTACTGTTACAAGGAGACAGTGTACCATATTATTGCACAGGACATGAATTACTACACCCAAGTTACAGTGCACTTAACTGCACTGGATTAAAATTACTTATTTGTGAACCAAATTCCACTTCGAAATTTACTCAAATAAGCAATGCTATTTCAAAACTATTCTCAGTTTAATGGTTAAATCTGATAACAAATTAGAAAGATAAGAAACATTTATTTTTTAAAATGCGGCTTAAAAAGGAATTGCACTGCACCCACACTTTTCGATAGGTACTGCAGTAAATGATGAATAATAATATAATATACCTCGGTACTCAATACTAGAGAATATTTTCACCAAATTTACAAAATATTTTAATATACAACATACTCAATGTCACTGACTTTCCTGAATTTTAGTAAAAACCTATGTTTATTTTTCTAGTCATAAAGTGGAAGTTTTAGGATGAATGAACTTTAAAACACACAATCAGAGGTCAATAAACCAATAAAGATAAAACAAAAATTCCAAGCCAAAACAAAGGCCAAAATTCAGGACTACTCTAAGAAATACCGGTAATACCCAACTTCCTCATGTTTTATTGGGATATGTAGTATGTTTCATAAAGGCCCCCCAAACAGTGTTCTTAGAGTGCCTTACTGAGGAAGGGGGTGGGAGCATGAATTGTTAAAATGGAACAACCCTGATCAGTTATGAGTTGTATTAGATAATGGCATATTTGATTTTCACTTGTCTTCTTTTTTATTATTACTTTATTGATATCTTTTGTGTTTACATTCAAAAATACACTAGAAGTGAGTTTTTGGTACAAATAAGGGCCATTACTCCAATAAAAATTGGTCAGTCAATCCAGCCAGACAATTTGTGCAACAAGGCATGATTGTCAACAATCCTGTAAAGTTTGGCCGAAATCCTATGGAAAATGTAGGAGAATGGGCATTCACAAACTTTGTAACAGATGGACGGACAGACTGACAAAAACAGTATAAAAGATAACAGGAAACACCTACAATGGCCGAAAAACACAGTCACATGCCACAAAGTAACAAGGAACTGCACAAGAAAAACCCACAATAAAAATACAAACGTAAACAATGATAGGAATTCGGGACAGCCGGACTTGGTATCGGCACTAGCAAAAGCCAGCGGTAGGGTTAAACAGGTTTATGGGTACCCAAACCTCCCCTTTATTTGTCGCGTTTCCCTATAGTATTAACATACGAATAAAACCCAATACATGTAGACTTCTAACTCCATGACCACAATCTTGAAGGAAAACTAGAGGCTCTCAGAAGCCTGTATCGCTCACCTGGCTTTCAGTTGCCACAATCGTGGTAACATTGTAAGTTATACAGTTGATCTTCAGTCTCAAAATTTAGTACCTCAAACACCACCAATATCTTAAACAGTATTTAAAGTCTGATCATGTTTTACTACATTTCTTTGTAAGGCTTTTTTGACAAAAAAAGTTCTTGCTACGGACCACTTTCGACACCAGTTTTGAAATCGAGACATCATTTTGTAAATGTCAGTCATCCAACAATTTTCAACATTGGTTTTGAAGTCACAACATCAATATCTATTTGGACAAAAAAAAATTCATTGAAATAGGACAATTTTGAAATTTCCTGCATGTTTTGGCAGCCATTTTGAAAATGGCAGTCAACAAATAATTCTAAACATCGGTTTTAAAGTTGCGACATCAATACCTATTTAGAAACCAAATTTCATTGAAATTGGACAATGTTGAATTTTCCTCTCTTTTTTGGTGACCATTTTGAAAATGGCCATCAACAAACAATTGCTAACATCTGTTTTGAAGTTGCGACATCAATACATATTTTGGAACCATACTTCATTGAAATCGTACAATGTTGAATTTTCCCGCCTTTTTTGGCGGAAATTTTGAAAATGGCAGTCAACGAACAATTTTTAACATCAGTTTTGAAGTTGCAACATCAATACCTATTTGGAAACCAAATTTCATTTAAATCTGACAATGTTGAATTTTCATGCCTTTTTTGGCGGCCATTTTGAAAATGGCAGTCAATGAACAATTTTCAACACCAGTTTTGAAGTCGCCACAGCATGGCAAACATTTCATCATTTACACTAAACCTTCATCTTCTATAATTTTGGAAATAAAAGACGAAAAATACGAAAATTTTAAAAATTCGGTAAAAAAAGGGCAATAACTCCTACAAGGGTTTATGGATTTCCTTCAAAATTTCAGGGTGGGTAGATCTTGATACGCTGAACATTTTTGCGTTTTACACTTAACCTCTATCTGTTACACTTTTTGAAATAAAAAATAAAAAATGCAAAAATTTTGAAACTTTTACGGAAAAAGGGCTATAACTCCGGGATTGGTTTTCAGATTTTCTTCAAAATTGCACAGTGGGTAGATCTCATCATGCTGATCATTTTTACCCCATATCAGATTTTTGATATCTGTAACGGTTTTAGAGTAATTTGCAAAAAACAGCAATTTACCCCTATGTTCTATTTTTAGTAACAGCCGCCATGTTGATTAGTCTAGACATAACAATCACAAACTTGAAAGTGCATACCCTGGTGATAATTCAGGCCAAGTTTAGTGAGTATTGGCCCACTAGTTTCAGAGGAGAAGATCTTTGAATAAAAGTTAATGAAGGGATAGACAACAGACGCCGAGTGATGGCAAAAGCTCACATGGCCTTTGGCCAGGTGAGCTAAAAAGGAGACAAAACGTAACTTTGAAAAATGGGTAAAGGAGTGCTCGCCGCTAAACTGACGGCTAGCTCAAGGAGTATAGTCTGCTGGTAAAACACTGTCGACCTATGTAAGAAAACGTATGTCTCCCTCATGAGAGGGGGGAAGGCATAATTCCTTGTAGGTCTTCAGTAAAATGATACCAACATTGGTACAGCCAGGTTTTGGTATTATAATGGGAAAGGCAAATAAATCATAATGCAAAATAATTATAAATATTATTATTATAAATTATAAAGCAAATTAAAAACATGGCTTGCATCCAGCAAGGTGGCAAATGTGGGGCATTATATCAAAGCTTCTCAGTATACAAAATTGATTCTATTTCCATTAGATTTGACAGTATTGACATTTGGTATGAAATGTTCTCTAAGCTATAAATATCGTCCAGAAAAATTATGTCAAGTTTGGTAACATGCTCTTTGGCAAATACTCATATATATCTAAAGGAAAAACCTGCTTTAACAAGCTCATTCAGTAGACCATTGTCTTTTATCATTTTTTGTTTCCTTTCTAATAAAGGAAATCACTTTATTGTTAAGAGGTAGAACTTCACAAGTGCTTGATTTAATTGTTTTATTTTTGAACTTTTAAAGAGATGAAATTTTGGTTAACTCTATTATCTTCTGTTTCTAATAAGTCTTTTTGTAAACTTGTTTTGTGTTGGGTATTATCAATTGTACATCTATATTGGTCCATTGAGAAAAAAGGCTCCTGACACATTATGTTCACATAATTACTTACCTTTGGACTACATGGAAAATACCAAGTAAATCAGGTCAATAATCTATTTATACCTTTAATTTTTACAAACCACATATACCACATATAACATTGATGCCTTAGATTTTACAGATCCAGACTTAATAGGGCTCATAAGTCTTGGTCAATTCTGAAACTACCTGGACTGGGTTGCACAAACGTCAATTAAAGTTAATTGACGTTTAAATTTTAAGTGAAATTAAATCCTTAACAAATTCAACCAAATTAATTTATCCTTAAAATTTAAACGTCAATTAAACTTTAATTGACGTTTGTGCAACCCAGTCCTGGTACATAATTTGCATTAGGCAGTCGCATTTTGTATGAAAATTGGACTGTGAGGTGTCAAACAAAGTCTTGAACTTAAGAATTCTTCAACATCATGCTTTCAAATAGCCATTTATTGTAAATTCTTATTGCAAATTGACAATCAAAGTGCTGATAGCACTAATGGAACGATTGGACTCTATGTTTCTTTAAAACAATATTTACAAATTATGTGTGTCAAACAGAATCCAGTACTATCCCAACCTTTTTTTTATTTACTTAGAACTAATCTCTACTGCAGGAAACAATTTATGAAACATATCATGTGTTAAATAATTCATATGTAGAAGATTATTAAATTTTAAAACATTTAAATATAAAGCCTGTGTTCAACTACTTGCCATATTTTGCCAGACTAGGATACTTATATAATTTAAGGTAGATAGACAGTAATATTCATATCCATGAGATTTTGCTGCAAGTCGGCACAATTGAAGAATCAATCCTACCTACACAAAATATACAACAAAAAGTATGGGTCACCATACATGTTTTTTCTAGAATTGAGATCAAAGTTTGCTCATTTTTAGCCATTTTTCACTGAAGTTTACAAAGAATGCACGGGGAAAATATGGAAAGGCAATTTTTAGCTTAATAGAAATGAACTTTTTATCCATGAGAATTTGATGTATTTTTGTGAACAGATAGTTTATGATGTAATTTATTATTTACAATTAAAATATGTCACCATGCTTTTAACGGAGATATTTTACAAAGTTTCCGGATGAAACATTTTTTGGGGGGAAAAGGGAGTTAATTCGCGGCAAAGTTAACGAAATATGACGTTTCGCATTTGTCATTCAATTGTGACATCACAAAGGAAAAGCCGTCAAATTACTGTTCCGGTCCGAAAATCAAACCTACCCCGTACCCCACTCTTTATTTTTCTTATGCGCGATTGCATTGCGCAGCGCAACAGTGTCTATCTACCTTAAAAGATACATAAATAGTGGCGGATCTAGACTTTTGCTAAGATAGGGGGGCGACCCATGATTTTTCAAAAGGGGTCCAGTACCAAATTGTCCGGAAAAACCCTAGGAATTGAAAATTTGTTCCAACCTAAGAGGGGCCGCTCCCTCCCCTCAAATCTGCCACTGATAAATGAGCACCAACTTAGGACTAGTGTTACCACAGCTCTTAGATTGCAGATACTTTTAAAAATCTAATACAAAATCAAGACAACATTAACTCATAAAAAGACACAAAAAATGGAGCATTGCATATTCAGCAAATTAAACAAAATATTGAATTTGGTTCTAATGTTAATCTTAATTAAAGTATTTTCATGACTTTAATTGTTAGATGAAATAACAAATATATAATATATCAAATGATATAAAATACCACCAATATTGCAACTGGCTTTTATAGTATTAGAAGTTGTCTTTCAGAGCAACCAATAAATTGGATTTGCAAGGCATTCAAAATACCCGTCTAGAAGATTGTACAGGTTCCAGTGTCTTGAAATTTACCAATAAAAAAATTACCTATCCTTGAGCCACTTTATGTATATTAAAAAGAAATAAACAAAAATCAAACAAACAAACAAAAACTAAACAAACTATTTAAACTCTATCTATAAAAATCATTGAAATTAATAAAAAAAAAACTAATAGTTGTCTTTTAGAAGTTGAACAGAAGTTTAAGTCTGCAGGTAATTGCTTTTGTAAGAATACTGTCTGAATTTTTCAATCGCTACTATAATTTCTAAATCACTAACTGCACAAGTGGTTGTTCACATATATGGCCCTTATTGATACCCCAATCCACAATCTATTTATAGACTTAGCAAACAGAAATAAACTGCTGATTTGGAAAATACTGCAGTTCTACTGGATTTAATCACTTCATTTGTGATGTTTTATAATTAAGATGATAATTTATTCAGCTTGTCCGCCAAAACGTGTGGAAAGGAAGCAATCAACCATGTTAACTAAAT
Organism: Modiolus philippinarum; assembly: GCA_002080025.1. NCBI lineage: Eukaryota > Metazoa > Mollusca > Bivalvia > Mytilida > Modiolidae > Modiolus > Modiolus philippinarum. The sequence goes on from MJUU01060451.1 coordinate 25,001, forward strand.
GACCGATAATTGACATCAATAACAGACTGTTTTAAAAATCTTTATTACTGAGATAGCTATCACTTTCAAATTAATTACAGTAATAAGTTGTAACAATATTCTTGTCCGGTGGTGATATCCACCTGTTGATATGTCAACAAAAAAATTACTCTGCAAAAACCGGAAATGAATTAAGAACTATATATTCCAGCGTATGTTTTATAAAAGGTAGCGAGTAGGCAAGAAACTTCCGGTCATCCGGGTTTGGTAGTTCGTGACATGGAAACGATTTCCAATCGTTCCAATAATAAAGGTATAATACTGTGAAAGCGCTTTTATTCGTGGGTGTCATAGTTTTGCCAAAAAACATTGTTTTGAGGGCTTTTGAATTCGTGGTTTGATTGGGGGTTTAATTGCAAGTTATGGGAAAATTTGTATTTTGTTTGGTTTTTAAATTTCATGGTTTGAGTCAACTACGAAATCCACAAAAATTGGAATAATAATACATATATATGGATAGCAAAGTCTGGTTTCCTGATACATATATTTTTCTGACTGAATGGGACACTGTATGATTCTTACCTTGTATGTTTTACCACATATTTCACAAGTACACCCCTCTCCACTGTGACGCATCATGTGTCGTTTTATCACATAGGCATGCTCCGCCATAAAATCACAGATATTGCATATACATCTTGGATGAGATTGCTGTAAAGAATAAAATAGAAGAACTGCTATATTTCTATATTGGTTAGACTGAATAATAAAGTAGGATTTAACATTATTCAAGGTTCATACTATTTTTTGGTTCCCTGAATCCATGACTTCAAATTATGGCAACTAATCTCTGCCACCTGTATATTTTCAGGTGTTAAAATTAAGCAATAACAGTTCATTTTTTGAATGTATGAAGGCATCAAACATAGATTTGACTTACAAAATGCAGTTTACAGGTGGTGCGTTGTGATCTGCATTCAAATATGCTTCTATCAGAATGTCAAGTAAAAATTAATGCGAATAGGACATTAACAAAGCCAATTAGTCAATTCGAATTCGAATTCAAATTGAGAAAATGCCATGTGACAGGGTAAGTGTTTTAATCAAATTGAATTAGAATTTAAAACACCCCGTGTGAACCCAGCATTAGCAATTGTGACATCATAGAAGCCTGTTTACATCAAGACTTTATAACTCTGTGGACAATAAACAACAAACAGGAAACAATGTACAGCCACCATGTACTGTGAAGTAACGATTTTTTGACTGATTATGGCCAAAGGCCAAAACATGTGGTCGTAGGTAGGGCTGGACAAGTATATGTTATTCCCTTTCGAAATTTTTTGGGAAAAAGGAATATGCAATAGATAAATAAATTTGATATCTTTCCCTGTCACCTTATAAAAAGTATTATCACCTCTTTCATTAGAGTAAAAAGGAAGCAATATGTGATGAAAGAAAGACAATAAATCTACAAATGCCTTTTTACATAGTTTATGACATGATTATATTGTGTGTATAAAACAAATATTTCTAAAATGCTTTCATCCAGTTTCCAATTTCAAACACATAGAAATGTTCCTACAAGGACATATGAAAAATAAGTGAAGCCCATCAAAACTTAATTTTCAACAAATCAGCAGATTACATTTAGTACTTTAACATGTTTAGAAAATCTGTTTTATAGTTAATCTAGTAGACATAACTAAGAATTAAGAGCTTTATCAAGGCCTCCACTGTAACAAGTGTTTAAATCTGTTAGGATTATCAGCCAACGGCATTAAACCATGAAAGTGAAAGATAAAACCATGTTTTTTCTGTCAATTTCCATGACATAAACTGCAAAAAAATATCTGCTTTTATGAATGGAATCAGTCTGTATAACCAGCACCACAGGAAATGGCTGTACTATAAATATTCTAACTCATTTGATGTGAGATTTGATAGGACAGATTGCATCTAAATGACATCAGAGAAGTATAAATATAAACCAGAGGCTTACTGTGGTATTAATAAAATTAACTAGAGGCTCAGGTCCCTGAGCCTGAATCGCTCACCTGACAAAATGCAATATAAGCCATGTCAATGCTGATGACCAAAATGATTTTTTTTTCCCTTAGGGTCTAATGTTATCTATGTTTCCATACATATTCCAATTCAGTTTGGTTAAATGTTCTTCAATAATTTCATAGAAGATGACTCAAATGATCAGTTTCCCATAGGGTCAAATGTTAATCTATATTCCGCCCTGGCAGCATGATGTTATTTGTAAGATCGTAACTTAGTGAGCAATCTTTGCATAGAACCTTCCATACATTTTTCCTGTAAATTTTTATTGAATTTGCTTCAGGTGTCAGAGGAGAAGATGAAAATTCGATTTTTCCCATAGGGTCCAATGATAAAACCAAAATTCTGTGCTAGCGGCCATGTTTTTTGTCAGATGGAATTAATGTGCAATCTTTGCATAGAACCTTCCATACATTCTTCCTGTAGAAATGAGCAATCTTTGTAAAGGACCTTCCATACATCATTTCTGTAAAGTTTGATTGAATTAATTGCTTCAGTGGTTTCAGAAGAGAAGATGAAAATATGATTTTTCCCAAAGGGTCCTATGTTAAACCTAAGTTCCACACTGGTGGCCATGTTTTTTGTCGGATGGAATTAATGTGCAATCTTTGCATAGAACCTTCCATACATTCTTCCTGTAAAGTTTGATTGAATTTGCTTCTGTGGTTTCAGAGGAGATTTTTCCCATAGGGTCCAATGATAAACTGAAGTTCCGCGCTAGCGGCCATGTTTTTTGCCGGATCAGAACGAAATGAGCAATCCTTGTAAAGTACCATCCATACATCATTCCTGTAAAGTTTGGTTAAATTTCCTTCAGTGGCTTTAGAGTAGAAGATGAAAATATGATTTTTCCAATAGGGTCCTAGGTTAAACCTAAGCCATGTTTTTTGTCAGATAGAAATGAAATGAGTAATCTTTGTAAAGGATCTTCCGTTCATCATTCCTGTAAAGTTTGGTTGAATTTGCTTCAATGGTTTCAGAGGAGAAGATAAAAAGGGGATTTTTCCCATAGGGTCAAATGTTAAACCTAAGTTCCGCGCTGGCGGCCATGTTTTTTATCGGATCAGAAAAAAATGAGCAATCTTTGTAAAGGACCTACTATACATCATTCCTGTAAAGTTAGGTTATAATTGCTTCAGTTGTTACAGAGGAGCAGATAAAAATGTGAAAGTTTAACGGACGGATGGACGGAAGACGGACGCCAAGTGATGGCAATAGCTCACACTAACCTTTGGGTCAGGTGAGCTAAAAATAAGACCATGACATGCACCTCTGTAGGGTGTTTTGGTCTGTAAGACACATATGATGCCCCTTGCTTAACCAATATTCTTATTAGTATGGACATACAAACAAACAAAAAGACGGGTAAAACAATATGCCTCCGACTTTTTCGTAACTGGGGCAATTAAATAAATAAATATGAGATTAAATTGCATCATACTTTATTAATGCTGTGATCTTACTTAAAAATTTCGTAATTAGCTGGGATTTAAACAGCTGATTTTCATGAAGTGTACATGATATAGCCTCTGAAGCTAGAAGGAAAGAAATCATCAAAACTTTTTTGTCTATCAACAGCAGCATACTTTAAACTGAGTGCTCAGATTTGTGTGTAATGTTAGAAAAAAATCAATACCAAAAATATATTCAAACAGCCCTCCAACTCTTTTTTCATAAGCAACTAACAGAAAAACCTATTGCTGCATATCCAAAATTGAGATCAAAGAAATTTGCCGCAAAAATAGATAATCTTTGTGTGAATCTCACGCTGATGGCCTGAAACTTGACATGTCTGCCAAACGCTATGGAGAAGACATACAGGAACCATAGATTATTTACATATTAATATTTACCTATATTTGTGTAAATATATGTAAATATTCTAAGTATGAACAAAAAGTTTAAAGAATTTTTTCTAAAAAAAACTGTAATGTTTCACCTTAAAGTGTTTCAGTAATGAATCTCTGTCAAAACTGTTAAAATTACAACATTTGCACTTTTGTACATCATCTGCATGTATGGCTATATGGGACTGGTACTGTTGTAGATAGAAAGCTTGAAAATCACATTTCGGACACTTAAATTTCTCTAATTCTCTTTCTGAAGCTTTTAACCCTGAAAATAGACAAAATAAAAGTATGTTATTATAAAAAAGGAAAAAGTTTGCAAAAACTGATTGACAATTAGAAGTTCCTTACAACTAGACTATATAGAGTCCACATACCCAATTTGAAATCAATCCGTTCCATAGAAACTGACAAAAACTCATGTCTTGTTGAATTTTGTAAATAAGTCCAGATTGAGTCATACAGGAAGTACTTGCCCTAAAGGCAAACTGACACTAAGAGGTTCTTTATAACTTAAGTCCAGATTGAGTCAAACACGAAGTACTTGCCCTAAAGGCAAACTGACACTAAGACGTTCTTTACAACTTACAAGTCCAGATTGAGTCAAACTGGAAGTACTTGCCTTAAAGAACTGACAATAACTTATCATATAAAGGCTCCATACCAAGACGTTATAAATCAATGCATCCAATGAAAGCTGAGAAAAATGTCTGTAGCCAAGTCAATGTCTATTGTTAGGGGTAAATGTTTGACAAGACTAACATAAGCAGGTTCCACAAAAGTAATCAAATGGAGGCTGTATACCAACTTTACAACAAATCCTACCTGAAAGATATAACTTGAGAAAAATATAACAGAAAGTATGCAGATGGACAGACGAACATGTGGACAGAACAACACAAAGAGGAATTGACATATTGTGAAAGTACTATTGTTCGTTGGATTCCAATTTTCGTGGATTTTGTGGTTTGCTTTAACCACAAAATTAAGTGCCCAACGAAATGCATATTTTCCCTTGACTTTTAAGGTACGGAATTGGAAACCACTAATTTAAGTGCCCACGAAACGGGGATATTTATAAAAACCACGAAAATTGATGTCCACCAATAAAAGTACTTCCACGGTATAATTGTCATGGTAAATGGATTATAGCCAAATCTCTGTTGAGTGGCCTTATCATGCTACTAAAGAGCATACCTCTGCTTACTATGTAATTCCAGTCATTGCAAAATTTAAATAAGATGAATTTCTTCAAGTTTTGTGGCCATCAACATGTTAAAAAAATATTGATCTGACCTGTATTTTATTGAAAATAATATTGTCCAAGACTATTAGATCTTCTTAACATTTATCACACTCAAGTTATTGTCTGGAAATTATAAAATTTTAAATTTTTTTGTAATTTAAGGGCAATAACTATTGAACCCAAATACCATCATGATGAAAAAAAGTATTATAATGGTGCATTACATATCCCACCATGTTTCACAAAATTTCAGAGTTTCAAGGAGCATGACTCCAGAACCCCTAGGACTTCTGAGCCCATATTCTTGACCTGATTTTTAGGTACCAAGTTTGAAGACTCAGACTGTATGTTATTTTCTTCACAAGTTATCAGTTGGAAACCTTCCCAACACACAACCGAGGATCACACAATACCTTGCCACTAGATGTGGCAGGGGGGTATAAAATTGATAATAACACTGTCCTGAAATAATACATAACAACCAGAGGCTAAAGTGTGATAGACAGACGGACGGACAAGAGGAATCCTTTATAAACAGGGGTATTAAAGCCTCCTTAGATGCAGAATTTGGTTATACTTTTCTCTTTTATACCATGACCCAGCAAAGCTTGATTCTATTTTCTGCAACTTTGGGATACTTCAAAACTTAAAATCGCACATTTTCTAAACATTTCTGGATTTATCAGGTTTTAGGTCTAATTGACACATTTCCCAATACCACGGTCATTTTTAACAGCTAGCAATTAAGTAAATCCGATGTGTCTTTGCTTATATTCATGACATATCACAAAGGAAGACGGAAACCTTATTATTAGGTGAGGACCTTATACATTGGTATAATTTGCATATCACCCAGGAAGATATAGACCTTATTAGACCTGTATTTGCATATCACCCAGAAAGACGGAGAACTTACTTTTTCATGTTATGCAAATATTAAGATTGACTTCACTTATCACATAAACATTAGGTAAAGTTAATTCTTCAGCATAATGCATTCCCATAAATCTTCGAACCACATCTACATAGAGTAACTCCCACATGTTACATAATACTGATGGAAAACTTTTGGTATATTTATACATACACATTGATGAATGAACAAGCTATGCAAGTGTGAAAAAATGCTGATTCTGAATTTTTTTTATGTTAAACAGTCATGTATACATTAATAATGTTTGACACAACAAAGAGACATTTCAGTGTTTGTTAATCTGTCATAAAAAATTACGTTTTACTTTCTTAAATCTTGACGATATCACAGAGAGTCAACTTGAAGTTAATTTTTACACAATAATTAGCAGGAAAATTAAATTAGTATTTAACTTTGATGGTAAGTCCATTGAGAAACACCTCACAGTAGGAATGTTACAAAGCATATGTCTTATATCAACATTTTTTCTGGGAACTTGATTGACCTTTGTATATTATAGTCTATACCAGAATCTCCATAGGTTGTTGTCAATTTTACCATATGTTAAAATCGTGTCAATCTGAACTGTTTTGTATTACCGGCTGTGTATGCTTAAGATCCAAAGAATTCCTACATTTTTTATATGTAATTTTATATTTATAATCAACAATTATTGTTCCCATTACCAAGTTATATTAATAGGCAAAATAATAAAAATACCGATAATTAAATTAATGTGAAGCTTAATTATTCCAAATTAGACGTACAAAGGACCGTAATCAGTAATCTACATAGATACGTACACAGCATAGTGTACATATTAACACGCCATCAACAAACATTATTATTTCAATTAAATTACAGATAAACATTACATAATAATAGTTTTTTACCCAATTAAGGATGTAAAAGCAAAGTTTTATAATATGTCTTAAAATTATCATGTTACTCGATCATTAAAAACTTCACAAAAATTTGTTTACAAAGAAAAGCTCCATCATACAAAGCTAATAAAGGGCTACGCCGAGCGCAGCATGATACGACCGCAGCATGTCGACCACTGAAATTTGAACAAGTGTTAACTAAAATTAATATGGACACAGTAATTTGCTGGACACAATAAGGACCTTGACACACAAATTAACTGAACATAAACTAGAGAAAATCAAAATTAGCCCTTTAAATCCCTTATTAATAGGATATCATACAACCTATAAGAAAAATCTGTTTCACATATTTTGAAATATTACAATTTGGCCCCTTTGACCCTTTAAAGCTTGGAAACCGTAAGAGCTACGCAAAATCTATTGCCACAGTAGTGAAAGCTTACACAATGAGAATAATCCAAAGAAAAAAATCTGATGAAAAATGGAAGATTTCACATATTTCCAATAATTGCAATTTTGGCCTCTTTGACCCCTTATACCTTGGAAACGTTAAGAGCTATGCCTAATCTGTTGAAATACTGCTGAAAGCTTACAATGAGAGGAATCCAAAGAAAAAAATCCCATCAAAATCTGATGAAAAATAGATTTCACATATTTCTGATAATTGAAATTTTGGCCCCTTTGACCCCTTAAAGCTCAGAAATGGTAAGAGCTACCATAAATCTGTTGACATTTTTAGGTTATCCGCATGTTTGCAATTTTGGCCCCGTTGGGCCCTCATAGCTTGGAAAGGAAACAAGTTATCAAAAATCTGATGGTGCAGCACTAGTTCATTTTTCATAAGGAATCTATTGCAAAAAACTGCATCAAAATCGGACTTAAAATAAAAAAATTAAAATTTTTGAAATTCGTCCCTTTTGGGCCCCATTTATCTCGTAAACGGTACATGCCACATGAAATCCATTGGCATACTTCAGATTGGAAATTTTTGAAGGAGTACACTGAAAGAAACCCCAACAAAATCCGATAAATAATAAACATTCTACAGTCAAATATGTGAAAACACCAAATTTTGCCCTTTTTGGCCCCTTTTTTAGAAACAGGAGGGGCCGCAAAATCCAAAACCATTCCTAGCCTTCCTTTGGTGCCAAGGAACATTGTGTTAAAATTTCAAAAGGTTTAATCAACTGGAACTTGAGTTATTGACCAAAAACAAAAGTGTCTACAGACGACAACAACGCCGACGACGACAGCACCATACCATTATACGACCACAAATTTTTTGCGGTCGTATAAAAACCGATATCAGAGCATTCAATAAGTGTCAAAGAATCTTTGTCAAAGCTTAACTTTCATCTCGGTGTACAATTGGCAAACAGGAAGTTGCTTTGGGATATCTTAAAAGTGTTGGTACAGCTCAACCATATATGAAGTTCCACACCAAATATCAAAATTTTGAATCATAAATTTT
>MJUU01060452.1:0-10235 GCA_002080025.1 Modiolus philippinarum
TGATCCTTGGTCCTAATAGCCCCTGCTAGGCATGCTTCTCTAGGGCCCCTAGATAAATGGATGAAGTGGATGCCAGTCGTATCGAATACCTGGAAGAGGAGCTCATCTCAGAAATCCAGAGATATGAGCATGCTTTGAAGATCTATAACCGACTGGATAAGGTCGTCTCCTTTGCCCCGGGCGCTTGTTCCTTGGGCAGTCTATTGCCGACCAGTGGCACGATGGGATCTGCTCTGACTGGTGTGGGTGCTGTGGCATCCATTCCCCTGGGCTTCCTCGCCTGTCTATGTACTACGGGAAATATGGTCCTGTCCTTGATCTCGCGTCGAGTCGCTAAGAAGAAAAAGAAGCACCGCGATACCGTGCGACTAGCCAAAACATATAAATCCCAGCTTGCAGGTGAAGACGGTGCTCCTGCAAGCTGCTTAAAAAATTATTACGATGAAAAAGACCAGATGCGTCAACCCTTACCAAACTTTAGTGAAGCTTTGACCAATCATGTTAAAAAATAAAAATTTTCATTCCTTTAAGCCAGGAAAAAAACGCCCCACCACTCCGCTACGCTACGCTCCGCTTCGTTCAGGGCGTTTTTCCCCATTTAAGTCTCATATAAAAAAAATTTCCCTAGCCCGTATAGAATTTTTCTCATCCAGTCAGATGGAAAAAATTTTATACCCCACCCCCGATTTTTTTTTTACTTCCTCACCAAGTCGTATGAGAGATACTGCTGATTAGATTTCTTGCTCAGTTTAAATCCGGTGCTCCGGACGAAAGCTCCTTGCAAGGGGTCCTTCTCTTTGTTCAGCGTGGGACAGGCCCATACCTTGATGGTCTCCCCTTCTCGATTTTTCAGAGTGAGGATTTTGCTTTTGCCAAATTTTCCGTCCACTTCCGCCACCTCCGAGATCTTATAGATCACCCCTGTGGGCAAATTCTTCCAATTGAGGGCTTCCTGATTCTGATCCTTCATCTTTTCCTGGAAGGCATCTTCGCTGATAAAGTCGTCACTTCCATCTTGGGAGATTTCGACGAATCCATTGTGTACGAAAGACATAATTCTTGTATTTACCCTATGCTCAATAGGAATGCTGTCCGTTTGCATTTTGCCCTCGAGGTAGGGATTTTTATGCAGGATTTTGCAGGATGTGGCAGAATCCCCCTTTTGATACTACTTGTATACGTTTTTGAGACAGTATTTTCGCTCTGTTGACAAAATCGCTGCACAATATATAGGCACGGCAATAGCGAATGAGTTGTGAAATGTACACGACATATGCCGGAGAAGTGGGTATATTATTGCTCAAAAACGGGAAGTTCACTATTGGAAAGTCGAAATCATCACGCTTGTCATAAAGTATTCTTTTTAGACGTCCAGAGCTGTCAGTGTAGAGATATAGGTGCAGGTAAATGCAACGATAAAAAAAAAAAAGAAAAAAAAAAGTAAGACACACCCACAGTTGCATATGAAACATGGTAATCTTCTTTTTAGGTAGTGGATCAACAAATTTCGAGTACTTTAACTCAAATATCTCACACAGCCTTTAAATATTGCCAATCAGGAGTTATCCAGAATCAACCTTCCAAATGCGCACATTTTTGCAAAATATGTAGCTTTAACAATGTGGGAGGAGTTGTCCGGAATGACAGTTCCAAAATGCACATTTCGACAAAATGGCCAAATTTAACACCCCCCCCCCCCACAACCACTAATTTTGCACATATGCACATCTTCAATCAATGCCTAATCACTGTGAAAGTAAAATAAATGTAACTTTAATATTGTGGGAGGGGTTGTACGGAATGACCAAGTCCAACTACCACCCCCCACAATCACAAATTATGGCCAAGTTCAACTACCCCTCACAAACACAAATTTCGGCCAAAACCTAAACCATGCCAATATGCACTATTTTCAATCTATGCCTTATCACTATGCAAAAGAAAATAAATGTAGCTATAATATCATGGGAGGAGTTGCCCGGAAAACCATTTCGAAAACGCACATTTCAATAAAATGGCCAAGTTCAACTATAGCTACCCACCACAATGACAAATTTTAGCCAAAATTAAAACCATGACAATATGCACATCTACAATCCATATCAAATCACTTTGAGAAGTGAAATAAATGTGGCATTTATAATGTGGGAGGAGTCATCCGGAATAGTAGCTCATCACAGATGGGACGGACGGACATACGGACGGACGGACGAGGGTAAAACAATATGCCACGACTTTTCGTCGCGGAGGCATAAAAAATAGAGGATGACATCCTCCAGTCAAGGTATTTGTGTTTATAATACCATTATGATACACCTGCTTAATACATGTGTTTTAATTCGTACGAACGGACAAACGGCCGGGCGAGCAAACGAATAAATAAATTTCCAAATGAATACCGAAGCAAGGGCCAAACTACAACCACGAAACATGGCAATATAAAAATTACATACAGAGAACGTGAACGACGAGGACGAAACAAACAGAACATGAAATAAACGCCTTACAAAAACAAAATAAATAAAAAATAATGCACTAGCAATGTGAACCCCTAAAAAAGTAGAAGGGTCATCAGGAGCTCCGGAAGGATAAGCATGACATGTTTCACTTGCTTCATGAACGGACGAACAAAGGATAGTTAGCCCGAATTTTCTTGGCAGGGACATAAATACGATTTGTTGTCAAAATCATATGAAACCTTCAACTAACACCAACACGGGCCCAAGAGTAATAACCTTAAACAAGAGGCTCTCAAGAGCCTGTATCGCTCACCTGGACCATGGCTTACACAGATAAAAGGCATTTCCAATAGGAAAAACAAAACATAAAATTTAGCAGAATACTTTTTTTTTCTAAAATTACAGTTTTCTTGTTTGGTTTGCATGGCAACTAAAAGCTCCACCATCCATTACAGCCCATAATAGAACATCCATTCAAAAAATTTGGGCAGGGGTTCCCCCTTGTAATCAAGGTAATACATATTGCTGAAATTAAAACATTCAGGCCACAATTCAAATAAAAATTCAAAAATTTGGGCAGTGTTACCCTTAAAATCAACAGGGCCTATGTAAAAACTATGTTCCAGCTGTCAGTCATCTTAGATGAGGTACGGACCTGCAAGATACATTTTTGGATGGGACCATCTAAGGACCATTGTGGCTAAGTTTGGTTTTAATTGGACTAGCATTTTATTCGAAGAAGATCTTTGGATGTATTTTCCATAGGGTCCAATGTTAAAACTATGTTCCCGCTTGCAGCCATCTTGGATGATGTACTGACTTGGCAGATATCTTTTTTTGGAAGGGACGATCTAAGGACCATTGTGAGTAAGTTTGGTTTCTAATTGGACTGGTAGTTTCTGAGAAGAACATCTTTGAATGTCTTTTCCATAAGGTCCAATGTTAAAACTATGTTCCTCACTGGCGGCCATCTTGGATGAGGTACGGATCTGCTGGATACCATATTGAAAGGGACTACCCAAGGACTATTGTGACCAAGTTTGGTTCCAGTTGGCCTAGTGATTTCAGAGGAGAAGATCTTTGAATGAAAAGTTTACGACGGACGGACGGACGGACGACGGACACCCGACGCCAAGTGATGGCAAAAGCTCATCCTGGCATAGCCAGGTGAGTTAAAAATCATATCAATACATAAGATTGACATCTTATTCCTTTTTCGGAAATAGTGAAAAATAATGAAAGGGGACATCTGAAATTTACACAAATCCATAAAATGTCGAAACAAACTCAGTTGTTACGATGCTTCCGAATGGTCATTCTATCAAGAAATAACAATTCATATTTTAAATGTCAAAATTCAGGATATCAAAGCTCCAGATGCCTTCAGAGATCATTAATAAATTATGATATTAAAGTCCCATTTCGGTTCGCAAAATTGATAGATTATATTTCCACACCGATTCCTTCATACTTTGGAAGAAATCATATAAGAATTGATCAACGATAACCTTGAAATTGTTGCTGTGATCTTCAAACACATATATTTAAAAAAATAGTGGAACAACAAAGATGTAAGGAAAAATAAGGAACAACAAAATAAAAAAAGTGTACGATCACCCAAAATTAATGGAGACCAGAGAAAATCCGATTTAATGACCAGGAATATATCTGGGCAAATGTCGTGATGGTAAATAAATTGTGTTGATTAAACAGAGGTACACAAGTTTTGCTATCATAGAAGATCTCAATTAAACGTGTAATATTGTAATATTAATTTTGTTAGGTTCTAGATTTAAAATTACATTGGCAAATCAATACCTAAGCGATATACTAAACGGTTAATACAGACAAAAATCCGTAATGGCAGTAATTAGATGAAGCCAACTCTAAAACCATATGCACGAAGTCCACAAATTTAATAAAAATGATTCGACAGACACGACAACGTTAGTCAAATCAATAAACATTTTACATTACACTACAAGACAACACAATACAAAGAGAACAGTGTATACATTGTACTCCCTATTCAAAATTAACCCGTGATAGTTTTGTTTATATATCAAATAATTGACACAGTATTGCTTCTTATACTTTTTAACAATACATTCCCCTCTATTCTCTGAAAAATTGGACACTTCACGAAACAGTAATATTCATCTCCGATTTTGTTTTCGGAACATAATTAATATTTTATATCTTCCCTAGATGTCTAAATACACTTTCAAGAATTGACTGGCATTTAATGGTCAGATAAATGCAAAAAGTAAATATTTTTTTATCGCTTAAACATTATAATTATTTTCGAAAGAAATGAGACTCTTCAGATATTCGATAATTTACAGTTCTTGAACCATGTTCTACATTTGATAGCCAGGGCTTTAAAGTATTTTGCAATGGTGTATTTAACTAAGCTGCTCCAATATGCTTCATCTTTCTGTAAGCAATTTCAAAAACATTAAATGCAGTGTGAAGCAAAACAGTTAGAAAAAGTAACAATAAATCAACGAAAGAGTTATTCATAGTTTATTATCATAGAAATTTACGGTTTTTATGCAACTTCGGTATTTTTTGTATTTTTGAACCATTTGGCCGATGCCACTGCTGGTGGACCAGAGGTCCCCGAGGCTATTCACAAGCCCATGGTCAGACTTGTCTGACATGAAAATTTTACCTTGCGTGTTTTAAAAATTTACAGTTTTTATCAAAATTCCAACCCCTTAGAAATACTGAGGCTTCATTCCGTGAATGGCACTCGGTAGATGTCCTTAGTACTGGATTTGGCTTCCTATTTCGATATTTTTGGAAATGAGTACTTCTTTTCTTGACTACTTTTGGATTATGGCTTTCCATATTATTTGATTCTAATGCTGCTGATGACAGGTTACTCCTTGAAACACGTGTACAGCATAACGACATTTACTTCGGTATTTTTTGTATTTTTATATCAATATATGGAAATGAAAATTTGAAGCACATTACTTTTAAATTAAATTAAATTAAAAGTAAAAAGAAACATTTAGAGTCTAAGGAGCTCAAAGTATTGATAAGTCATCTGTTCATCAACAAAGTCATCTAATAAATCAGTAAATCTTGTTCTGATCAAAGATCAAACATGCATGACTTGAAGTCCAATGTCTATTTTGCGAGGTCAGTTACCGCTATCTAAGTTTCCTTTATGGAACCAAAATTTTTTCTGAATTTATGAATAAGGTAATAACATTATTAATAGACATTTCACGAAAATCGATACTGACTACCTACATCGGACTGCGACAATGACAACAAGGGGAAAGCTGTCAATATGACAGCAAACCGGGTTTTCTTTTACATGGACAGTATATCTTACACATGGGTTGACCCTGAATATTTGAAATGTACTTATAATTTAAATTAATTTTCAAAGTTAAACCTTCTACCAAAATAGCCTATTTCTGAGGTTCAGCAACTTTGATTTTAATCAAAAAGGAAAATAAAAGAATTGTGCACACCTCTGATATTGTGCAAATGATTTGCATTATAAAACTTCCTGTTTGTTCTGGACAAGTCGGACACCCTATTGGTAAATATTTGACCTAAAAAAACTAATTCTTTTGGCATTATTAATCAAAAATCAAAATCAAAGTACCATGCCCACCTTTGATATATGTACAATTGAGTTAACATATGTGTTATGGTCTCATGTTCATTTACTCCATATCCTTTCGTAAAATACTATTGTTAAAAATTTGACGTAAAAATGACTAAGTTCAACAACTGATATTTTTGACAAAAATTATCAAAAATCGAAATCAAAGTACCATGCACACCTTTGATATATGTACAATTGATCTGCAAAATAAAACACTTCCTGTCTCAAATGCTGTAGGAGATTTGCTCCGGACAAATGATGTACTAATTTGGCAGCCGAACCGCCCGTCATTTTCACCATTTTAATAACCGGATTTTTCCGATGGAAAACCCGGTTAAAAATAGGGAAAATTTCAGATGTAAAAAAATATAAATAACAAAAAATTCTCTGCATATAAACGTCTTCAACTTCGCAGTTCAAATACTGAGTACCTTTTGACCTTCCTACTCAAACACCCTAAATATTTGTATATTAGACTGACTTTATAGGGTAGGAAAGGGGTATTCTTATTCCGGAATTTCAAGAATATGATTTCAAATCCCGAATTGCCATATTTTGTTTATAATTACGTATCCCAAAAGATCCAGTCAGGGGTTAATCACGACTTAACTTTAAAAAAAGGTTCTGTTCCTCACTTACGTTTGTTGAGTTTATAGATTTTGTTTGTTTTTTTTCTGCTTTAGTTCATTCAATTTTGCAGAAGGATTGAGGTGTAGGGAGTAAATTGAGATATTGAGCCCAGTAGCATAGCGTACTAAAATAATGCTTAAGCTCTCGTGATTTTTTTTTAATATGAAGGCCAAATGTCCTGCCCTACCAATTTCTCCCCCTTTTCATTTGCAATCAAAATTCGTTGCCCCAGTTGCCCCTTCCACCTATCATTTGTTTCTTCATTCTATTAATTATAATTTTCATAATTTGAATTAATTTGTTCTCGTCCTGATGTAGCTAAAATTTTGCTAATTTGACATAAAACTCTTTTAATAACCATTCAACGAAAGCTATACTGAAATGTTAATTAAATGTAACAAAATTGCGACACGTAGCCATCACACAAGAAACTTATAAAATGTGCAAACGATCGACTGGGTGCATTTTAGCAACTATTCTATACATGAAGGATCAGACAGGTGGGTGTCTTTCTGCTTTCGCTCTCCATTTTCTGCTTTCTCCCGCCCTCTCTTTTATTCATAACTCCCCTTCATCTCTTTCTCCCGGTCTTTCTATCGTGACTCTTTTTTTCTGTCGCCCTCTTTCGCAAGGCCTTCCCTTATCCTCCTTGCAACCCCCTACCCACATACATAGGAAAAGTTAGTGTGAAAAAAAAACACAACAAAACAAAACTAGACATTGGAAAATATTGCATAATATAAATGGAGTATTCTTACTAAATGTATTGAAACAAAATTTATAATGTGTTATGAACTAGTACAAATTAAATGAAATCCGATTTGCAGTTCCTGAGGAATTGTGTTTACAAGAAAATGTGATGGCAGAATAAAATTATTGTATTTCATAAAAATGAATTGGAGCTCTTAGAGCTAAAAAAGCATGAAATGCTCTAGAGCCAATCTAAAGAGAGGTCGTGCATTAAGTTTTATTATGCAAAAAAAGCAAAACACGAATTACGGTTTGAATTTCGTTGCTAGGGCCGATTTTTTATTTCTCTTAGGTACGTTTGTTGCATATTTTTTACAATATTGTGATGACTAAAAAGGATGGCACCAACAAATTCATTAATGAACAATTTCATTTTCATCGTATACTTTATCCCCCCCTCCCCCCAAAAAAATTAAATAAATAAAAAAAATTAAAAACAAAAATAAAAAATAAAAAAAATAAAAATAAAAAAATAAAAAAGCAGAGAGGAAATTGCATGGAAAAGCCACGGAAGACAAGATAGTTACCGTTAATGAGCAGTAAACATACACATTTCAGTACCAGTACATTGTAAATTTGTCCTTTTTCTAAAGTGAAGCTGCAAGTTTACTGTTTTATGTTTCAATCATCATTTTTCTGAAATAAGAATGAAGGTGTTTAAACTGTGAAAGGTCTTCCAGACTTTTAAATTCGTTTTCACTGGAGTAACTGAGTCACAACATTATAGATTACCTCCATATTTATATTTAAGGAAAAGGTAAATTCGATTTGACCGTCCTTTTTATTGACGAAACAGACAAAATCCGTTAACAATTTGTGAAAAATCTTTGTAAATCAATTTAACTTGGCTGCAAAGAGACACTATAAATAAACATTTAAAACGATCTAAGCTCAATAATTATAATAATGCCAACTAATAAAGTCTTAAAATTAACAGACTTTGAGATGACCCAAAATTTGTCAACATTGGAGTTGATAGTCCGCTGTCGCCAATTTCGTGAAATGTGTATTACTAAGGAGAGGACGGTCGATAAGTTGTTATAAGTTGGTGTCCAATCCTAGAAGTAAGAACATTATTATTACTAAGGAGAAGACGGTCGATAAGTTGTGATAAGTTGTTGTCCAATCCTAGAGGTAAACATTATTATTAGACATTTTTACTATTCATAGTCGGAACCGAAACCGAATCCGAAACCGAATCCGAAACCAGCATATACAGAATGAACTGTTGTGTTTGGCTTTCTTTCTTTAATCTCCATATTGGACTTTCAATTGTTAATACAATGTAGAAGAAGTAATTTGGAATTCGATAAAAGAATGCAAAATTGTTTACTTTGTACTACAAAATTTCTTTTGCTGATAAATTTTGATCTTTTGTTGATTTTAACGTTGCTATACGATCGCAAAAATTGTGACGATGTCATCGTTGTCGGGGTCGGCGTCTGAGAACAGCATAAATTTGGTTGTAGTAGACGTATTATTAACAAATTTTGAAAATGATGCTCCTTGGCACATCAGTAAGCTTGAGTTCTAATTTATGGTTCTTGGGCCGTCTATTTTAGACAAAAGGGCCAAAAATCGGCAAAATTCGACGTTTTGCGTCTGTGGAACCCATAACTTTGGTTTCAGTAAACGGATCATTATCAAATTTTAGTATACGCGTAACATGTTTATCTCACTTTTTGTGTCCTAGCTGATCCAACCATTCTTTTTAGAAAAGGGCCAAAATGGATTAAATCGCCATTACTTATTGGCTTTTCATTGGGTTTCCTTCTGTATTCCTTGGGAAATTTCAAATCATCAAATTTATGTCGCATGTAACGTTCATTAGATAAACGTATCTCATCCAATAGCCACAACAATGCAGAATACTTATTAGTTTGAGTTTCCAGACAGAATATAAGTAGTTGATATGGGAAAAAGCCGTAGGTTTTTGAAAAT
Source organism: Modiolus philippinarum (assembly GCA_002080025.1). NCBI lineage: Eukaryota > Metazoa > Mollusca > Bivalvia > Mytilida > Modiolidae > Modiolus > Modiolus philippinarum. Next base: position 9,412 of record MJUU01060452.1, read on the forward strand.
ATGTTTTCAAAAACCTACGGCTTTTTCCCATATCAACTACTATCTACGGGACTAACGAGAATAAACAAACATGTAAGATTTGTTATTCACTACAGTTGAGACGCACATTTTTTACGTTGCTTGCGGTTTAAGCATCTCATAAGTAAAACAGAAATCTGATAGGTTTTACTCTTTTCCAACGCTCAAGACTCTTGTTAAACCTGTTTAAGACACTGCTTATAAACTCTATCATTTTTATATAAGAAAGAAAAATAATAATCCAGTAATAAAAAATGTTTAGAGGAACACAGTTCTGTGATAGATATGAGTATTGTAACTTTTTACTAGATACTCCTATAGTGTCTCCACCAAATGATCAACAACAAACAAAAACGGACTACAAATTTAGCATAAATGATAAGGCTTCGTTTTATGACTGGTATAATGGGTATTTTTTAATCAAGTTTAAAGTAAATAAACTAGCTGACGGAACAGCACCGGACAACGACACAGTATCTGTTATTTCAGATGTAACAAATTTTCTTAGTCAAATGACAGTCCTCCAAAACGGAAAAACAGTTTACGACTGTAATAATTTATCTCTAGCAAATCACGTCAAATCATTGCTTACACTTTCAGATGGGTATGTTAACAGCTTAGGCAAAAACAGCTTTATTTACCCTGATAATGTCGCAATCGCTGATGATACTAATACAGGGTTTAAGACGAGAAGAGCTTTAACTAACGCACGAGCAGAAGTAACAGCAGAAATACCACTAAATAGATTTTCGTTCTTCGCCTCGTTGGAACAAAATCTTTTACCCCCGGCACAGATGGGAATAACG
>MJUU01060453.1:0-15325 GCA_002080025.1 Modiolus philippinarum
GGTGTCAGGAACCTCCAGGGCAACCAATCTTATAAAAGAAGAAAGAAAGAAAAGTGTCAGGAACATCCAGGGCAACGAATTTTGATTGCGATTGGAAAAGGGGAGAAATGGGTAGGGGCGGGAAACTTAGCCTTCTATACGCCACCCATTCCGTTTTCTTTCCTTAGAAATATATAGAAGGGGTTTTAATGCTGCACGGAGAGTGGCTTGTCCTTTCCCACACAGATTGGCAACAATGGTTCGAGGTCAGGCATTCCGTATTATGACATGACTACCCTGCAGAGGCAGGCCATTCCCCTCAGCCCCAACTGGTGACGCGCCCGGCAGCTCTGTAGCCGAAGCTCCTGAAAACAATCTTAAAATTGAAGTTAAATAAAATAAACAATAAAATCAATAGCTTTCATTATATCTAACTTATTATATTTCCCGATTTGTTAAAGATTTTTTATGAGATCTAAAATAACATAAACAATATTTTGTCAGATTTTGGTTTGAGAATTTCCTCGTCCTGTTACATATTTTGGACACCTCAATATCATATTTATCCTACAAAAACTGGTCTGTAAAGTTTGCCTTGGCAGATCGATTCACCTAATTTTTAATACATTCTCCCGTGTAATAATTGCTCATTTTAAATCTGTCATGTCTTGTTCACCATCAAAGGGTACCTTATGTTTTAAAATGAGCGGACCGTACCTTAAAAGAGTGAAGAACTCGTCCTTGACTGGAAACATGTCAACAATAATCGCACGTGGTTTCCATAAATTGGCATCATGAACGCTTGACACGCAAGTTCTGTTACCGCAAGTGTTGAGCCTACACTTGATGCAAATCTTTTTACGTCGGAACATAAATGACTCTCACGTTCCGGACCCGGGACGAAATATTAAAAAAAATATCATAGTTTTCGAAGCAATAAAATTTTGTCAGTCTGGACAATTTTTGAGGGTCGGTCGGGGAACAGCAAACAAACAGTATTTTAATTTAGGCCTTGTACTAATTATTTTACTGTAAGTTGTACGCTTAATGGTAAAGAGAATATGAAGGCTTTTAGTAATCAGTTGTGCTAAATTCTTGATAACTGAACTGAAGCGTATCGCTATAGCTCGATTTATCAAATTGACAAATAAAAGGCCTGACCGATATATCCATTGTACTTGCATTGCTCGTTTGGTTCTCACTTATTTTCATGATTATCCCTATTCAATATTCAAGATTAATTATAAATAATAACCTTTCTATCGTGAAAAATATAAAAAATAAACATCGATTACAATTCAGTTCATAAAAATACCGTATCGCTATCACTCGATTTATCAAATTGACAAATAAAAGGCCTGGCCGATATATCCATTGTCCTTTGATTGCTCGTTTTGGAGAACACTTACTTTTGTAATTATCCCCATTCAATATTCAAGATTAATTATAAGAAATGACCCTTCTATCGTAAAAAAATAATAATGTATCAAATTACCAAATCTTCTCAAATAAACAAAATTTCAACGCTCTTTTAGCGGTTGAAAATTATTCCGGTAATACAAAGACAATAAATAATAGAACAATTTCCTGAAGGCATGATTAATTTAAATTGAAAATTTGCAAAGAAATTCAGAAACGCCAATTTTACCAGTCATGACCTATGCAATTAATTCTCTTCTTTCATCAGTATTAGCGACATTTTAATAAATAGCAAGTCAACCGATAGGGACAACATTTTAACAAGTTTTTCAATTTCATATTCATTGTTTTCCATTTTTAAAAAAAATGTTCCGGGTAGAAAAAGGGGAGGTTTGGGTACCCATAAACCACTGGCTTTTGCTAGTGTCGGTACCATGTCCGTCTATCCCGAGTTCCTATCGTTATTTATGCTTGTCTCTTGTTTTCTTTTTTTTTCCCAGTACAGTTTGATCGTAAATTGTGGCATGTGATTGTAGTTACCGGCCATTGTAGGTGTTAACTTTTATCCTCTTTTTGTAACAAGAGCTGTCGCCGAATGGCAGCCAATTATACCCCCGCTCATTGAACTCTGAATCAATATGGTAATTGCAAAAAAAGTGTGTGTGGACACAATACAGGTGTGGACAATACAAGTGTGGACACAATATAAGCATTTTCTCAGTTGGATGTGTGGTTGCCGAGAAGAACAACGAAAAAGTTAACTTGGAAATAAAAAATCACAAAAAAGTCTGTAAACAGCAATATGGCTGAAAAGGGGAGATTCAGTATAGTACCCTAACAGAAGCTCCATGCCCAGTATCAAGTAGCTGTCATGTGCAGTTTCTTAGAAAAATGTAACAAAAAAGTCAAAATTTGAAAAAAATGACAGTTAAAAGTCGGCAAACAGGAAGTGCTAATTTGATATGGCCAAAAAGGGGAGGCGCAGTAAAGGACTCAATACTGAACCACCATACCAAAAATCAAGTGGCTGTCATGTGTAGTTGCTTTGAGAAATTTGACGGTAAAAATTTTGAAAATGAAAGTAAAAAAGTCACAAAGTCGGTTAACAGGAAGTGGTGATCCAATATGGCCAAAAAGTGGAGGCAAAGTATAGGACCCTTTACTGATACACCATACTGTATATCAAATGGCTGACATTTGTAGTTGATGAGAAAAATGTTTAAATCAAGACAAAAATGTTAAACTTGTAAACTTAAAACTCAAGTTGGAAAGATATACTGGATGGCTTGGCGTGACCAGACGATTGATCGGACCTTGCCAATCCGACCTCCCGTTTAGATGATTTCAGAGCCAAAGTAAGATATTGATCCTGAATTCTCAGCCCAACGGATATTCAATGGCCGCAGCGGGAGTCTGAACACAGGTTCGCACCTACCAGGATCTCTTCAACCATCGACACGGGTCTCGACACACGGCACAGGTGTCGCCTCTGTTAGGAAGACTCATACTCCAAGCTCAGAGGATGCTGCGGGCCTATTCAAAAGCCGGGACCACGCACGGCAGCAGGTCTTAAAAGACTTTCAGGAAATTTACCAAAATAAGAATCAAAGTTCTTTTGCAATCTGACTATTGCAAATGATCATTATTACTGTTGGGAATTGAAAAAGATATGGTTGCTAGGTAGAATTCCAAAAAATAAGAGGTCTTGAAAACTTTCAGGAAATTTACCAAAATAAGAATCAAAGTTTTTTGCAATCTGACTATTGAAAATAATCACTGATAAAACAAGGCACCAAAAAAGATATGGTTGCTAGGTAAAATTCCAAAAAGTAACGGGTCTTTGAGAGTTTCGGGAAATTTACCAATATAAGAATCATATTTTCGAAATTTAAGTGTTCATACTAGCTGATGACATTAAAGAGTTGCTTTATTATATTATTTCATGTTAGAATTTAAAAAATAATGGGTCTTTGACACAAAATGAAAATTATACATAAAGTTCAAATCATATGCTGAGTACTTATTGTTATAAGTGTTTTGGTCCCTTAAGGGCATGTCCCCAGGGGTCATACCAAATGTCCACTATCATTAGCAAACTAGATAAACATAATGGAACTCATATAGAAAGTTTCAGCTTCCAAACATAAATACTTCAGAAGATTTCGCATATTACTGGATAACTCGAAAAACAATTTCGCTCATTATTCCGCCCTGAGGGCAAATTTCAAAATTCTGAAACTTTTGGCACAGACAACCCTTATAGTGTTACTTATGCCCTTAAACCCAGGTTTCTGCAACATAAGGTGTAAGAGGAGTTCTAACTGGATCGTTTTTTTTTTACCCCCAAGAGGCCATGCCCTGAGGGGGTCATACGAAAATTCCGACGCCCTCTGTGAAGTTGCCACATAATATGTGAGTCGATTCCCTGGTTTCAACTTTCTAGCCCAAATAGCCTTGGAGATTCTTCGTTTATTGGATATCGCGAAAATTCCTTTTTGCTCATAATTTGCCCTTAGGGCATTTGACAGAAACTTCGAACCCCTAGCGCGCTAGTGCAGATCATGCTCTAGTATGGTGCCAATTTCTATCTCTTATAGTCCTAGAGCTATCGGGAAGCACTACACACATACGTTCGTACGTACATACGGACGGACTGCATTACATAGTCCCCCTGCTTTTCACTAAAAATGATCACATATGCGCATTTTGCATATTTTTTTTTCTATTTTTAAAATTAGTTTTATGAAGTCTTCAATTTCATATTTTGTTTTAATTTTACTATCTAGAAAAATTTAATTGTTTCCATGAGACAATTCAATTGTTTAAAGAAAGATTTGTCATATTAATTTTCAACATGTAGAGTTTTATTATCTAAAGGATAATTTAATTTTTCTAATTGCTTCAAATCATTATTATTTTATAAGCAAATATCATTTACAAACGAAAAACATGAACATGCGTTTGATTGATTGATTGAATATTGTTTATTGTCTACTCAGCAATATTTCAGCTATATCAAGACGAGTAAATAATCACTTTGAGGTATGGAACCATGGGACGGGATATTCTGACTTCCACTGGAAAAGTAGGGTGAAATCGAAAAGGGCGTTGAATTTAGCCTTGTAGCCGATCACCTACGGACCACCCAAAAAGGGCTTGCTACAAGGGTTCTGTAACTTGCAGGTAGCGTGGCATTTCTTCCAACACGTGGACCTGAGTTTACATCCCATCCACAAGATGGGTTGTGTATTTATTCATCCCGCATAACCACGGAATGGGTCCTATTTCTATATCCCGGGGTTCCCTCGGGGTCAGCCCCGTTTAGGAGGGATCATACCCCGCAAGCCGGAGATACTAGGTCCTATTTCTATATCCCGGGGTTCCCTCGGGGTCCTCTGTTAGGAAGACTCATACTCCAAGCTCAGAGGATGCTGCGGGACTATTCAGAAGCCGGGACCGGGCACAACATGCGTTTGAACAATATAGCTAATGGGACAGTTGTAAACATTAACCATGTAGAAGATATATAACTTGTTATATGTAATAGTACTTTGATTGAGATGGTGGAGGAAGAAATGTCACCAGTCATGCCATGCCTAAAGTCATACCTAATAACACCGTAATAGAGCCAGTCATCATTTACTATTTTACGCCTAATAAGAGAAAAGTCTAAGTGCTGAAAGAAGAGATGTTCCCTGTAATGTCTAATACTACCTTGGATATGGTAGAGGAAGACAACATGCCATCTTCTTCAAAAATTGCGAGTCCAAGTAAGAACATATGCATGTAATTTGACACCAAAATGAGCTGTAACAAAAAAATTAAAATTCCCATTTTTTGCCTATGTGACCCTGGTCTTCTATCTGACCTGATTATTTGGCATACTTAAGTTCCTGTTGACTAGACCTATACATTTGCCAAGTATTAAAATCTATTTTTATAGTACAAAAATTGAAAATGGCTTTATTTGTTTAATAAGATAAAATTATAACAAAGGTCACCAACAGAAAGATTTTTTATAAAGATAATTGTATCCAGTCACTCCTAAGCTGTCTGTTAAAAGAATTAAGTCAAAATTGGAGGATCTTGGTCATAAATCTTTGTTTGTACCCAAGGCTTCCAACAAAGTTGCTATCGTTTGCATATAATTATCTTCTACTTTGGAACTACTTGAAGGTTTGTTAACAAATTTGATTTAAGTTCTGACTGATCCCTCTAAGAGTTTTTTTTTGTTCCTTAAAAATCTCAGATGGCTGCCACCGAGGTACATAGGTTAACATATGACTAATGGAAATGTGTTTTAAGATATACTCCTCTGGAAAAACTTGAACAACGTAAACAAAATTTGATCGCAACATTTCTTGCATGGTCTATTTTGTGAATTTTATGTTCCTAATTTTATGTTCCTAACACATGATAGATGGTCACCTATGTTTGATTACCCCCTGAGAAATTGTAACAGAAACATCTGATGAACTGATGTATAATATAAATAATTGAATGGTGTTCTCGTAACAATAAATATAAAAGTTCTACAGATGAGCGATACATGCTCATGTAAGCATCTAGTTCTTCCAATTATTAGAGGTGAATTTCAATATACAATATGGAACTCCAATCATACAAATTATTATATATATGGTGGTTGGTATTCACGACGATCAATAAGTTACACTATAATTCATTGTATTTGATTGGAAACAAATTTTCTGTTGCATTGAAAGAATAAAAAACATCTACATCATTTACAAGATGTACTTTGTTTCAGACCAACTGCGACTCCAGTATCCTATAATATACATTGAATAGGAGCATGAATTAAAATAACATGTTTTGAATATAGTTTTTAAGATTTAAAAATTTTACATTTTTGTGAGTGGTATTTTTTTACTGATCAAAAAAGACTTTAACATATTAATACTATAGCCTTTGAAAATATGTTGTTGTTTTAGAACGCACTGGCAATATGAAAAGGAATTGTCACACAGCATTTCTCTCAAGAGGTGCTCTTGTAATGAGAGAGCAAGTTGCTTCTAAATTCTCAATGGCGAACAAACCAAAAACACAAAGAACAGTTTGCGATATGCTTGAGTGCATACGTACAGGAAAAGATTCATGAGTGCAGTGTGAAGTGTGTGGCAGATGGCTCCACTTCAAATGTGTTGGTGTAAAAATGTCTCTTACAATGATTAAGTTTTTTTTTTTTTTGTTGTTGTTGTTTTTTTTTTGTAATGCAAAATATCAATAATTTGTATTGTGTGTTTATCAAATGTTTGTCCGTCCTGCAGTGCAGAATAGGTATTATCCAAGTTCATAGATCTGTTTACCCTAATTAATCACTTTGTTAGAGTTATCATTCTTTGTGTTAGGGCCAATATAAATCTCAAGAACTTCACAGTAATAATTAATAAGTTAATTAAACTTTTAGTGATTATTTTTATCAGTAAATCTAAGAACAGCAATAATAAAGTTATTATTATTATTATTTAAGGGAGTGCAAATACAAGTTTAATAAATTATAAATTAAACAGTTTCATTTACCGAAGTTGGAATTAACCATGTATCTCCAGAATAGATGATATCCAAGTGCGAAAATCTGTTTACCCTCATTTATCACTTTGTTAGAGTTATCCTTCTTGGTCTTGGGGCAAATAAAACTCCAGAACTTCACAGTAAGGATTATATTCACATATATGGACAGATGGATTTATATGTACTGATTATTTTTATTAATGATTCTCAGAACTGATTTGGACTGTTCCGTTCAAAACAAGAGAGGAATGACTTATAGTACCATTCACCATGACATAGAAAATTTTGACAGGAGACATCAAAATCGATGAAAAAAAGATTGTTACTATTCTCAATTAGTTTTTATTTTACAACATAGTTTTAATAAGAATTGGATAAGCATACTTTTTATACATGGCTGGTTTGTATTCTGTGGAATATTTTCTCATTATGAACGAAATTGCTGCCTTTATTTCTGTTGGCCTGACAGCCCTCCCCATTTCCTCACATATGAACTCCTTTACTTCTCTCTGTATAAAAGAAGTTTTGTTTTTGGATCCCGGCCTCAATAACATTTCAATTCAATTATTTGGTCTTCTTAATGTAATACACGTATGTTAAACAATTGCTACCATTCATTTACAAGTTAGACCATAATACAGATACGTGACATTATAATACATATTTCCAAGTTGACATACAGGTTTAGCTCTCTTTATCTAAATGTACTACCCGTTTCCCTTCTTTTTCTTCATTTGAAAATGCTGTCAACGTTGCTATATTTCTAACATGAGGAACCAGTGATGAATTTAGCGATTGATCTCAACTTTTTGGATGATTTGAATTATGTCTGAACAATCTGGCTGTCTCAGAATACCTTACCCTATTAAACCTTGATGTTATACAAGCTTACTTTACACGAGTCTGTAACTTAGAACATGTTGGTGCCTTTTGCAATTTGGCTGATATCTTTTTTCACTTGACCTTCAACTGTAAAGGTCCTTGCAGCATCCACCTTTTGATGTAGATTATCAAGGGAACTCTTCATCAATTCCAACATATCGAATACATTTTGTCTCTCTGTGACAAATTGAGAGAATTTAAAAAGATTGCTCATTCATGGCATATTGCAGTCAAATGTATAGTCCTTAGATATACCGTGATAAGTTGTCGGGTGAATCAGATGCGGATTATCAAAATCTCTATAGATTTGGTAGAATATATAGCTTCAACTTGTAAAATTGCTTTCTGATGCACTTATTTTTAGCTTCGCATTAGAATAGAGATAACAAGCCTTAAGAATCTAAAGGTAAAATTTTACTGTCACAAATATCTGTTTGGCAATGTCCGCTAATGCATCACCAGAAAACTCCATTTGCGACAGTTAAATTCATGATTTACCCCATTCAGAATCTAAAACACATGATGTATATAAACCTTATATACTTCTCTAACACAGAATGATTAATTAAAATCGGTACTGCGGGACTTCAGTATTTAATACTTCAGTTTTCCATAGTAAATAGAGTTATTCAGCTTTAGTGTTTGAAAGTAAAGATATGGCTCATTTTGTTAAATATCACTACTTTTCAAGAAAAATGGAGAATATAGTTGCAATGCCGAAATTTTGTATCTAATTTGGAGGGCATTTATTCTATCAGACAATATGGCAATTTATTTATAACTAGTTATGTGCCACTTTTAGTCAATCTATTCCTTTATTTATATGATGTCATGTTAATACAAAGGTTAGTCAAGAAAAAAGATTTCAATTTTAGTTTCCGTTATTATAGATGATGCTTTTTCTTGAACATTCCTTGAACAGATTTTAAAATATTTATCTTCATCTGACATACCCAATGAACTTGAAATTGAAGCAACCTCTGTTGCGCCATCATCAGAATCCTACCTTGCCATATTTTTAATATCAAAATGGGTTTTACTTATTTGTAAATTGCATTGAATTTCCATGTAAAACATTTGATTTTCATGTACCCGCATTTATTTGGGAATAACTTAAAATTGAAAAACACATCTGCGGGTCTCAAAGAGTCCGTATGACTTACCAGTGGGCCATTGCTTAAATGAACAGTCCAAATAGCATGAATTATAAAGAGCCTCATTTTCGAGTATGTTAGTAGACCTTGATAATATATGCTCAAACGTTAAAGTCTGTTTCCTGACAGCAATCGTTTTGGATATGGTAAAGACTTATATACTTGCTTTTTATAGAGTTTAATACGTTAAACTATGTTCCCTCATTGTGATCACTTTAGAATTTTTATATGGGCTTATCGGACACGTTTTTTCAAACGGGGTCAACCCAAGGAATATGTTGACCAAGTTTGGATTTTTGTTGTTTCAGATCTTCGAATGTTTTCCAATAAGGTCCAATTTTAACTTGTAGACCCGGGTGAGCCTTAAAGTTTTTACTCATTTAATTGTTCTTTTATCAACAGAATTTAATCTATACATGCTAATATAATCTTTAAGCAATTTTCAACAATTTTAACCGATCAATTATCTGTCTATAGTGATCATTAAAGATACCCTGTTTCCTCATAATATTTGGTCCGTTTTTGGATTATAAAGATGCTCTTATTATCCCCTCGCCCGACGGAGTTGGAGAGGGGATATAGCATCCCGCCCGTCCGTCCCACGTCAGATTAAAATTTGCGTTAAAGTTCATATCTGCGGAACTACATGTGGCACATCAATCATCTTTGTTGTCAGTGGATATGTCTTGGAGAGTGATACTGCTTATGATAATTGTGTCAATCTGACCTATATTTTATGTTTCAATAACTCCGGTTAAAGTTTGTGTTAAGGTTAAGGATGAAACAGAATTTGTAATGAATTCCATAGATTCGTTGTAAAAAGGCAAATTGCTGGAGTAGGTAAAAAGATAGTCGATGCAATTATTATCAAGTCTGGTGAAATCTTAAACAAGAGGCTCTAAAGAGCTTGTATCGGTCGCCTTGACTATGGCTGACATTCCCAATAGGTAAAACCAAACATAAAATTGAGCAGAATATTTTTTTTTCTAAAATTAATACTGTATTCTTGTTTGGTTTCCATAGGAACCGAAAGCTCCGACATCCATTGCAGAACACCATTAAAAAAATTTGGGCAGGTCTTCCCCTTCCAATCAAGGTAATATATATTGCTGAAATTAAAATTCCAAATTTAGGCTGGGGTTCAACTTAAAATCAAACTGGCCAATGTAAAAACTATGCTCCGGCTGTCGGACATCTTGGATGAGGTACGGACCTGCCGGATACATTTTTGAATGGGACCATCAATAGGCCATTTTGGCTTAGTTTGGTTTTAATTGGACTAGTAGTTTATGAGACAATGTTTGAATATATTTTCCATAGGGTCCAATGTTAAAACTTTGTTCCCCGCTGGCGGCAATATTGGATGAGTACGGACCTGCCAGATACTTTTTGGAAGGGACCATCTAAGGATCATTGTGACTAAGTTTAATTATAATTGGCTTTAAATACTTTAAAATGTATTTAACGATTAAAGGCTTCATGTCAGTGTACGGTACTGGACAATCCGCCGTCTCGTCATCTAGTGCATCCTTGGCTTCCTGGTCAGCAACTGTGATAAAAGTAGAATAAAAAAACAAACACAAAAAAGCTTTCAAGAGGTCTCATATATAATAAAAAAAACTACACCAAGAAAGAAGGCTGCATTGAAAAACAAATGTATAGCTTCCCCATCTTCAAAAAGAGATGAGATATCTCGAATTCTCATATGCAAATACTAGAGATACTTTGAGACAATTGAAATCGAAGAGATCTAAAAAAAGATACTAAAACTTGAAGATTCTTGCACCATGATATTATGGCAAAGAACGTGTTTCCAACTAGCAAGAAATTTTATGAAGAATCTGGTCTAAGTCGACATATAGCAAAGAAACTGCAGAAAGGAGAGGATATTGTGAACCAAGGAAGGAAGAAAAGAAAGGATGCACAATCAGACGAAGATGTGAATCATGTCAAGGATTTTACACAGTCATTTATTTCAAGAGAAATGCCAACTATGAGTACAGTAAAGAAAGATATTTCAATTACAATGGCTCTAGAAGGAAGTTTCAGACATACATATGATAGTTACGTCTCTTAGAATCAAGACTTGCTCTATAGAAATCCTCATTGGGAATGATCGTGTTGTTTAAAAAAAAATCAGATTTCCAGTTACCGCCTCATAATATTGTGAATTTGTGATGGTTTTTGTGTAATTTACACCAAACATCATACTTATTCTGGACACTCTCATATCCTCCAAGTAAAATGATTGTCGTCGTGATCCTCTGGAGAGAGTATAATTCGCAGCATCCATGTGATAATCAGAAGCCGCATCAGGGATATGTTGAAAAGGTTTTGGTATATTCGCATTTGAAACACGGACGTGATTGAAAGCCCATATAACGTCAAAAGAAAAGAAGAAGCATTTTTTTTTTAAATTATATCTGGAATATATCGCTTAATAAACAGTTTACTTACCTTAAATTATTGGTAATAGGTAAGGACATGATCAGTGTTTAAGAAAGTGTCATTCAACAACATTTAAATTGCAAACTTTATTCATGTCAATACATTTAAGCGTTTACGAATCGTAAAATTTGCCTACACACCCCAAAAACAAATTTTCATTGGAAGTAAAAGCCACGAATTGCTTCAAAGAGCACAAAAAGTGGTGTTGGAATGCTGTTAGGGTGGGGATTAAAAAAGTGGTAGACTTTATACCCTTTGAAAAGAAATTTTTGGACATACTAGTAACCACGACATAAAAGGTCATTATCTTCGGTACTTTTCGGGTTTGGTCTTCGTTGAACGTCTTGGTCCGAATATTTTTCTTGGTTTCTGTAATATTTTCATCTGCAAGCAAGTATATCGATAATTACGATTCTTTGAGCTATGTCCTTTCATGACAAGTCGTTTGACTGTATCATAAATTGAACCTTGGAAGTTGATTCAAATGAATTTGAAATAATATAGATTCTACTGCCAGAATCCATCAAAGCAGACACTTCTATATTATATAAATCAAAAGGTAAAACAAAAATGGCACCTGACATTGCACACTGCTGTTGGTGTTTTGTTTCTACTTCCGGACCACAAGTTACGGACGTTGATTTCTTAGCCCCGACGGCGCGTTTCACTGGTTCCTTGGAATACTTGCTTTTCTGAATAAGCGCAATTTTTTTCCAATATCTCCATATTGTTCATATATTTGGCACTACGTGGTAGATCCCAAACTCAGTCCAATTATACTTTCGGTTTGTACGTCCTTGTTCGGAACATTTGAAGTAAATAGCACGGAAGTTGTCGCTACGGCGCTAAGGATGAAAGTCTTGAGCTCTGCGAGTTCTAGGATTCTTGTTCTGGAGCGGACACTGCGCTCGTTTGGTTGAGATGCCCTGCTGAAACGGTATGTCCAGTTCGGCATCCATAAGCTTCACCTAGCTTGGCTGAAATTAAAGCGTCCTGCAAAGTAGAAATGTTATCTTTAAGAAGGTATGATATTTTAATTTTAAATAATGACGACTTCAATACGTATTATAAGGACATCTACCCTAAAGAACTTACTTTGAATAAAGCCAATTCTGATAATCATCATTGTCCGTTCTAAGACATCAATTTTGATATACCGAATGGTATATTAGATACTAAAATTTATGATAAAAGGGATGATTTTTCTTTTCCCAAAGTTAATTATCCATTTCTGGATGGCGATGTTCCATTAGCGCTATCATATGGTGTTTACATATCTCAACTTGTTCGATTTGCTCGAGTATGTAATAACGTTTGCGATTTTAATGAACGGAATCTTTTCATAACTGAAAAAAACTATTACATTAGGGTTTTCGTTATCACAAACTAGATAAAACCTTTACTAAATTTTATCATCGATATAAAGACTTAGTTCATAAATACAATGCAACCTGTAAACATCTAATCAAGGCGTGTATTTAACATCCCTTACCACTACAATGCAACCTGTAAACATCTAATCAAGACTGGTATTTCACATCCCTTATTTTACGGTAATGTTTTACATAGAGTAAAAAATACTTAAACTCGCCTAACAAACTTATAAAACCTTTAAATCGTCTAATTCATAAGGGTTATAATTACGGTAGTATCGTCAAGTCATTACATATGGCCTTCTTTGGTATTAATATTGATTTTTTTTATAGGGTCTTTGCAATTTAACTAAACACATTCGAAATTTCTAAAATCTGTATTGCATGGACATGGGTTATGTATTCCGGTATATACATGAAATCATTATTCTAAACTCCTCACAGGAAGGGATTTTGGTGGAAGCTGTATACTGGTACATAACTTACTTTGTCAGTTGGTGATGGGTATGGAGCTGGCATGTCAGTTAACTGTTAGTAGTCTCTTGTGATTTCATGTTTTTGTCCGTATATTTAGTTCTTTCAGTTTCATTTTTCACAATTGACCCAGTCCTGTTGCCTATTGAATTTTACTGTTGTTACGATTGTTTTTTTTTTTTTGACTTATCACATTGGCTATGGGGGGAAGGTTTGGATCCAATAAAACTAGTTTACCCCGCTGCAGCAGGTTTGCGCCTGTCCTAAGTCTGGAATTTATTAAGCCTTTGTGTGACTTGTCCTTTTTCTAGTTAGTTTACTTTATGTCTATAGGAGTCTAGGATGATGTTTATTTCGCTGGAATTGATTGCTCTTTGTTCAGGGGCCGACTCCGACCTGCCGTTGGGTGTGGGGTTTTCTCACCGTTCATTGAAGATCTTATGGTGGCTTTGAGTTTTTATTACTCCCCTTTTGGTCGTTGTCTCTTTGACACATTCCCCGTTTCCCTTCTTTTTTTCTACTCGTGATGGGAATAAACATCCATCGATAAACACTTCGCTACAGTCAATTTGCAATAAACATACAAACAGTTATTTGAAAATCGAAGCAATTTTGCTGATATAGCCCATGATAACAAGGCTCTTGTCCATACAGATATAGAGGTATTGCAATGCCCAAGCAATTCTTGGGTCAGAGTATCGTATGCTGATAATGACTGGGCAAAGGATAGTGATAGGACATTGGCAATAACCACGTAACTATCAGCTTATAGAAAAAAAAGGAAATTGCAGACAATGCAGAATTTTCAAACCAGTTAAATGGTATTTCTTTTGCAAAATCAAGAACAACTGGCATAAGAATAAGTGTTGTAAAAATGTCATTCTTCCAAAAAGAAGGAGCATTTAGACATATGAATAAGACACTGTTTGTTATGTTAAAACATCCTGAGCATTTCATGAGAAATGGTGAATTTGTATCTAAACTTATATTTACTGTTGACGGTGGCGGCGACGAGCGCCCAAGAAACATGTCAATCGAATCTTGTATGGTTTTGCTGAGACGCATACTAGAAATGGGCAAGATCAAAGTCATATCTTATGCAGAGGGGGATTCCAAATTACATTCCGTGGAACGTTTTCACGTAGATGAGAGTTGCGCTCTAAGCCAACATGATCAAATCGATTTCATTCACGACATAAAGTTGAAACAAATGAAATAAGACAATTTAACATCCATAAATTCCGAGAAAATATGGAATATTAGGCAAAGGATGCGGTCATGAGAATTTCAGACGCCCCATATTCTGGAAATTGTTTCATATCTTATTTGGCACCACTAGAAACAAGTTTGGTATTTCTCAAGAACTTGAGCAAGAGATCAAAGACTTTTTAAAAACTGACACAACTAATCACAGAGTTTCAAACAATTTCATTTTGTCTCCGCAGGGTGAAATTTGGGACAGTTTGTGTTGTCAATTTAATCTTGAGAGGAAAAAGACCTTCAGTGCTATTGCTGTGTTCAATCAGGCCAACAATGCAGAAAATACGTGGACCGAACAATACGGATATGATTGTAACTCACCTGATGAATCGTGGAGAGGGGATAAAGTGGACAAATTTGAAAAGCAACCTATACTAGATGCAAATAAAATACCTGAGCATCATTACTTATCTTAACAACAAGCAAAGGATTTGTCGTCATATTTGTTACACATGATGTAGACATGCCTCGTTGGATGACCGAGCCGGATTTTTTTTTTGCCATAAAATATTATGTACTGAAAAACCAGGAAGATACTTTCAAAGACAAAAGCAAATTAAAATTGTTGAGTGATTGGGGTTTGTTGCGAGGAAATTTTAGCATATGTGCATCATCAAGAAGAAATAGAACTAAGGAAAGCCGGAAGAGATGAAATTGTAGCTCAGTATAAAACAACATTATCATTATTGACAAAAGCTGAACTAAAGCTTGCGCATGAAAAATTCAAAATCAAATTTACCAAGGAACAAGACAACAAAAAACATATTCCATTTAGTTTTGAGAAATTCCACTTCTAGTCTCAAA
>MJUU01060454.1:0-12229 GCA_002080025.1 Modiolus philippinarum
GTTGTTTAAATGCTAGTTGTTTTGTTTTACAAATGTCAGTCTGTTAAAAGAGTTCTATTGAGCTCAGTCATGTTACCTTTGTTATTATGTAAATTTAAAATAAAGCTTACTTAATAACTTTAATTTGGTCAATAAATTGTTGTTGTTGTTTTAGACGAACCGTCTTCGATAGTTGTCCCAATGAAGGTCCGAGTTGTCTTCTAAGAAAGTTCGAGTGGGCCTGGCACTGTAAGCGTAAATTTGGCCTTGTGTATATCTTTCGGATTATGTGGATTTCTACTCATAAGGAATAGATACACTATTTTCAAAAATTCAAAAAGACCCTTCTAAACAGCATTTAGTGGATAAATTTAACAATACATATAGATATTTGGACGATATTTTGGCTTTAAACAATCCTGAATTTTCTAAATTTACAGATGAAATTTATCCTGCAGAACTTACTTTAAATAAATCCAATAGCAGCAGTGATTATAGATCATTATACTCCTTTTCTTGATCTTGATATATCAATAAATCGAGGAAAGTTAAAAACTAAGGTTTATGATAAAAGGGATGCTTTCTCCTTCCCTATAGTCAATTTTCCCCATCTCGACGGCGATGTTCAGTTAGTCCCTTCTTGCGGGGTCTACATTTCACAACTTGTTCGATATGCACGAGTATGTAGTGATGTTTCTGACTTCAACGACCGAAATCTTTGTCTCACTGAAAACTTCTGCATCAAGGGTTTAGATATCATAAATTGATAAAAACATTCTCTAAATTTTATTATAGATACATTGACTTATTAAGAAAATTTGGCTCTACATTTCACATCCAAACTTCTATGGCAATATCATTTACAAAGCGCATAAATTCAAAAATTGTCCTTAAAACTTATTAATCCGTTGAACAAACTTATTCATAAAGGATATAAATACAGCATTGTTGTTAAATCGTTACTTCTGGCAAACATATTGATCATCTCCTAAATGCTTTACACTATAACTAAATTTAAACAATTTTTCTTATTGGCAGTATTCATGGCATTGAACAATATCATGTTCATCTTTCATAATTGATGACGTTGTTATACCAAATCTATTTAGAAGTATTTCAATTGAAGTTTCATATGTAAGAAGGCTTGATATCATAGTCAACGGAAATTATGTCCTTCGCTAGCTGTCAGTAACTGCGAGCATTTGTCCGGACAGTACCTGTGAGTATTGTCTTCATGTTTTATGTACTTCATTGTAAGGGTACTCGTCTTGATAAGTTGGACTTTTTTCTAGTTTGATTTTTACTGTGAGTCTTTTTGTGTATTTATTTTTTAGCCATTCACCACACATAGGGGAGGGTTTGGATCCAAGAAAACGAGTTTAACCCCACCGCAATTTTTGCGCCTGTCCCAAGTCAGGAATATGTTGGTCATTGGCTTGTCCGTGTCTTCTTATAAAATTTTAGTTTCTTGATATTTTGGTTATTGGATGTGGTTTGTTTCCATTGATTTATTCACTTTTTTACCTTTTTGGGGCCATTTAGGGCTTGCTATATGGTGTGAGGTTCCTCACTGTGTTGAAGACCGTACGGTGACCCCTAGATGCTTTGTTTTGGGTTGTTTAAACTTGGATATGGGATGTTGTCTCCTTGACATCAACCCCATTTCCTTTCTTTTTCATATACACTTTTTTGGTTGTGGATTCAATACCCTAGGGTAGATATGTATTCCGGTTCCAGAACGTTTAATATTTGTGATGGAATAATAAAGACACAGTTACAGTACGACTTGTCCGCGGGCCGAGATGTCCAATATAGGGTACGTAAGTCTCATCATGACTCACTTCTTTCTAGAAAACATCTAAAACGGAAACTTGTCACCCTGGTGATCAGTCAGAATTTTAATCTGTTATGATTCATAAGTGAATGTTTGAACAGTGATACTTGGGTACGTCTTTCCCTTCAGAGATATATAATGATATACCGCGATATATGTCTGTGTTCCCTAAAGGTATCTCAGTTGTATTATTCCGCAATTTTTTCTTATACTTGTTAATTTAGGTTTCATTCAGTAAGAAATTTATCAAAATATTAATTTAAAATGTAAAGAAAGTTCCAGAATATTTGTAATTTTTATTCCTTATCACTTTTACAACACTTTCATAACAAAAGCGTGAACTAAAATACATGAGCTTTAAATGACTTAAATCTGTTGCTGCATTTACAGAACACAGAAATTATGCAAGGTAGATAATTTGATAAAAAAATTTAACTTGGAATTTCACAGGAGAAATAGACATGTCACAATTTATCTCTCTTATTTCAACGGTGATCCCTAATTTTTATTTTATATATGTAAACTATATAATGATTTCAAAACACATGCAAAGTATGGACAAAATCTATAATAATTTTTTCGAGCTATCCTCTCATATTATCATTTTCCTTATCATTTTAATTTTGAACAATAATGCAAGCTATGTTTCTACATAGAAAATTTCACAAAATTCNTGTTTGTTTTGTTTTACGCAACGCACATGTGTACTTTCCATTTATTTGGAAATTCCCGGCGCGGTTATTTCCATAGTCTAAAAATAGAACAGAAACCGTGTTGCTAATACCGGAAATATCGGATAGCTACGATTGGACTATAACTAAAAAGCTAGAGTAGCGGAAACGGCCGAAGAGCTACGATGAAGAATGGTAATATTGGTAAGTTAGTAGCGGTCATATATCTATAAAAAACTTGACTCCCTAACAACCCCTCGCCAAATCATTGTACATTCCAAATTAAAGTGAAGTTATTTGGCTGTCTTCTGCAAGTGTTACACATCACACATTGGGCGGGTATGTAAAAGGTGGAAAACCATTGTGGACCGCCCACTCAGCACAGGGCCTTGTTACTAATTAGAAAATTTTACTATCCATGCATATACACTAGTGTCCCGGGGGGGTAACTTGACTATAAAATGACGGGGGGTGCGTCTTTAGGTTCAAAACCCCTACCCGAAATTATCCAGGTCAGGCCAAATTTGAGACCCGAGTTTATCCAAAAAACTAAAATAATGACCTGAATTTATCCAAAGGGGATGTGCTAATCAAAAGATTAATGCCTAATTTAATGTAGGAAATCACTTAATCCTTTCACTTTGTTTAAATTGGCCAGGAAAACAAAATTTGATACCCGAAATCTCCAAACAACAAGAAATTAAACCCGAAATCTCCAGAAATTGCTTAAATATAGACCCGAAATCTCCAAACAACAAGAAATTAAACCCGAAATCTCCAGAAATTGCTTAAATATAGACCCGAAATCTCCAAAGTCTTTCAGGAAATTCTACCCCGTATTTGCCGCACGTCCCGTACCTATACATATAGAAGTTACCCCCCCCCGAGACTAGTGTATATGCATGGATAGTAAAATTTTCTAATTAGTAACAAGGCCCTGTGCACTCAGTAAGGAGTCGGGTTTGAAAATTTTTGGTTTGCGACTACAATCCTTTTGAATAAGGACAATCCTTGTAAACAAGGATTGTAGCCGCCAAGTTCAGTTGATCAATTTGTTCCATATAATTGAAAAATGCCAGATTAATGCACATATAGGGGTATTTTTTAAAAAAGTAAAAAAAACACAAAATGCATCCATCACAAGAAAGAAGGGCCCTGAGTTAATTTCATCCTTTTTGGCAAGAGTTATCTGCCTTGTGCAATTTTTCGTGGAAAATGAACAATTTTTCTTGTCTTGTAAATGGTTAAATTTAACTTAAGCCCCAAATGAATCTAAATATCATACACAATATGCATTGTTTTCAGGTTATAGACACAAGGGAACTGTGAACAGGTACCTGCAAGAATGGGAAAAGTTAACAACGCAATAACACTGAAACATATTGCCCCAGAAAATATCAGACTATTTACTCGCCAAAGGAGATAAATCAAATCAAAATTGGGCTTGTTTGGGTGATATTTTATCAGAAAGATAAATGCCTAGGTCTTGCCAATCTTACCATTCAAAATATATGCCCAGTGCACAATGAGAAACAGAGTATACACAATAAGTCAGTGACTTAATAAATACACCAATGACACCTGTGAATATAAAACACTGTCTCATATCAATCAAAGGATATACATTATATAAAGAAACTATACTGTATAATTAATATATAAAAGATTCATTTTCAGTACAAAATCTGTATTTCCTAACAGTTGAGTTTCATGTTTCTATATATGATTGTTCAGCTCCTGCTGGGCGTCTTAATTTACAATAAAATGTTTGTTGATATAAAAAATAAAACAAAAATATATTTTCACATTTGTGGCGAAATTTAATCAAGTAATCACATGCTTATGTCAAGGTCATGAGGTCAAATATTCTGGTACAATGTACCTACTGAAAGGTCTTCATACAAAAAATGAACTCGCAAAATATGAAACCCCTATACATATGTAACTTATCATTTTAAAATATATCCAATGTTAATTTTCACATGCCAAGGTCAAAGTCAGGAGGTCAATATTTGGGTACCAAGTAAAAGATCTTGCCACATGCAATACACATGCAAAATGTTTGAAGTCCACATCAGTGACCATTCAAAAGATATAGGTATACCCAATGTTCAAAGTTTTTTTTTTCAAAAGTCAGCCTCATGCCAGAGTCAAGGTATTAAATGAGGTTTAACATTATGGTACTGTTTGAAATGTGTTTCCACCAGGAATACACCTGAAAAGTATGGAATCTCTAGTGCTTACCATTCAAAAGATATACACAATGTTTAAAGTTTGTTTTTTTTTTGTTTGCACATAAACTAAGACACTGAATCTTTGATTCTCTTGTGCACAATAATACTGTTAAAAATTCTGAATTAATGTTATTTTGAAAAGAAATATGGCTAACATATTGTTGCTGAGGCCATAATTAATAAAATGTTTGTTTCCCCTTACCCAACCCTACCTAATCATGACATTGAGTAGGTAGGTAGGAAGGAAATTTGTTATAAATTTTTACTAAAATGTGGTAGGATATAACAGTTATTTATCCAAATAAAAGTAAAAAAAAAATTTTTTATAGAAAAGTCAATAAAATAATTTGTGTAGGTCCATATTTTCATGGTCGGTAGGGTAAGGGGAAACAAACTAAATTTTAATTTTGGCCTGAGTCTAGATTTTTTATTCATAGATAACTTGGGAAGGCAACATTGGCATTGTTACACATACATTAACTTCTTTCATGACACTTTAATTTATGAACATGATGAATAAGAGGAAATACGAATGTAAGCTATAGAAACTTTTTCAAAAATTTTTGGGAAATTACAGGAATTTCTGAAAACATTCTATTGTAGCCAATATATTTTCTGATAATGTATGGATTTGCTCTTATGTTAGTGTAGATATGCAGATAATACTGGCACTTTAATTCTTCTCTCAATGATATATAGATTTTAATTGAGGTTACAAAGATTTGACAATTTGACAATCTTACCATTTGATTGACAACTCCCAATCAATGTCAGTATGTACAGTACATTGTACATGCAGTGAGAGAATATTGTTATTTTTAACTTACTTAATCAAATGATATTGTCCTATATAGTTTTGCTAATTTTTGTTTAAGCCATGGAGGTAATTCTCTACTAAGAATTTCTTAAGATTATGCAATTATGCATTACACATAACTATATATATAATATATATATACAATGTATGTAATTTCTATATATAGAACATTGTGATGATTATATTTAAAAGTCAAGAAAACTGTAATATAATTTTAGCCTTGAAAGTTAAGTAATTTAGTAATTATTGTATGTATAATGCTTGAATGCAGTTTTTAAGCATAATCAACAAAAAAGGAACTATATATAAAAGGGCATTATTTTTTTATATTTACAATTAGGTCATAATTCAAATTACATGTATCATGATTTGGTTTTCTGAAAGATAATTTTAGCACTTATCTCTTGGTTTTCTGATATCTAAAAATAAAAATTATTTAAATCAACTTATAAATAACTACCTAGATTTTTTATATGATCGATAAAATTTGGTATTGGCAGCTTCTGCAGACACTTCATTTTTATGAGACAACTTTTAAGTGTTTGCAGACATATTTTTAATATTTAAAACAATGTTACTTGAACCCCAGGGATTGGTTTTTAGTGTTTATATGGTGCCCTTCTCCTTCCTTTAAAAAGGGCCTGCATGTAAGTTTAAATTTCCTGTCAGTGTGTTTGCACATTTCAGCTGTAGAATCTTTATTATTCAGGTTTCTTTCATATTGTACTTAAAAATTGCAAATATGTACTTTGTCGTGAATTTCATGTCACATTTTGTAGTTTACAAGACTCAGGTAAGAGGATCCTAGAAGGGCAAATGTCAAACTTTTTGCCTTTTGCCTGATTTTTAATGGAATCTTATATACAGAATTAACTTGGCATACAGTAGTAAGATTTTTGATACCATTTACCATTTCCAAGCTGTGAGGGGCAAAGAAAGGCCCAAAATTTTGTTTTTATGAAGTACCTAGATTTTTATGCCCCCGTGAAACGAAGTTTCTCAAGGGACATATAGTTTTTGGTCTGTCTGTTTGTCCACAAAAAACTTTAACATTGGGTATATCTTTTGAATGGTAAATGATAGGGCTCTCATATTTTGCATGTGTATTCCTTGTGGCAAGACCTTTCAAACAATTTCAAAATTTTGGACCTCATGACCTTGACCTTGACATGTGATGGACTTTTTGAAAAAAATAATAAACTTTAACATTGGGTATATCTTTTGAATGGTAAGTGATATGGCTTTCACATTTTGCATGTGCATTCCTTGTGGCAAGACCTTTTAATTGGTACCAGAATAGTTGACCTTGTGACCTTGATCTTGGGCTGTGAACAACTGCATAAAAACTTTAACATTGAGCATATCTTTTGAATTCTCTTATCCGGACATCCGGGCACTTTACCTGTGGAGGAGGTGAAAAAGTCCACATTTCTCTATATATCTAAGTAACTTCAACTTTCAGTTATTCATTCATTTTTCAAGATATTTGAATGAAACTCGGGATATGCATTTGGCACATCAATATAAACATCATATCCGAATTTCAAGATCATAGTTATTACAACACCGAATCTATTGCAATTTAAAATATTGATTTTTTACATAGACTATAACTGTAAACATCGATAGCGTCACCTCCTATATTGGAGGTGTAAGATCGAAATCGACTGATCTGATTGGTCAATTCAGCTTTGTGATGTCACGCCGGATAAGAGAATGGTAAGTGATAGTTCTTTCATAGTTTGCATGTGTATTCCTTGTGGAGAGACCTTTCAGTTGGTACCGGAATATTTGACTTGTGACCTTGACCTTGGCATGTGACTGTCCAGTAAAATTTCACCAAAAAAAATGAAATTATATTTTGTTTTATATATATATATATATATAGAACTTAAACTCATTTATGATGAAATATTTCTTGATATCTATAGATTTTTTTTGTAAAAAAAGATTTTTTAAACCATTCAGCATTATTTTCTTCATTTATGCACTTTCGTTTTTACAGGTATTTATATATGTACAAAATGTATTATACATGTATATATCAATGATGAGGGATATTACTAAAAATATCTATTATTTCATTTCTTCTCTTCTGTGTATTCCTCCACTTATTTGGGAACCAGTATTGATGATCCCTGGTGTAATCAAAGTACTGATAATGCAGATAGACAGAACACCATGAGTTGGCTATAAATGTTCCAAAAGGGGGGGGGGGGTTAAAATTGTTTTCTTAATAATGCTTGGATAGAGATTGGAAGGGTTCATTTGGGTGACTTCTGTGTTTGCATCCAATTGCAATCATCATTTGATGTGATTGAACTTTTCTGTTGATACGAGAATTTATTTCTACAAATTATTTTGCCAGAAGGACATTCATTGTTCAAAGTTTCTTTACTTCTACCCAGGGGCATAAGTGTTTCACAAAACACATCTTGTTATTTTTTTTTGGATTTGTGTCTGGATTCTTCCTGAAGTATTTGTATTTATGGAAGCAGGATTACTGGCTTAACTTTTATCCCATTTCTGATCTACATTGTATTAGAACCAAAGAAGGGGTCCATTTGATTTTGACAATTTTTTTCTTGAGGTAACTTTGGTTTGTCTTCTATAAAAAATATGCAATAACTGTTACAATTAGAGCTATAAGGGGCAAAATAGGCATTTTGATTTTACAAAGAATTTAATTTTTTAATGGGATGTTAAATGAGTATGTTTCATTACATTCGTCATGAGGTAAGATTTAAATACTGTTGATGAAATAACAACATTTTTTGCCATAGGATATGGATAGAAAAATTCTATTTAGTCTTTTCTGTCGGCTTTTATCTATATGTACAGCCTGTTTAATTTGCTGCAGTGGTATCAGGCTACTACCATAAAATAACCCTAAATGTAAATGGAATGCACTATGTAAGCAGTAGTTCACAGATTACTTTTTCATAAAATTGAAATTAATTGTAAACTATTTTTAATATCTGTCATTTTTTTCAGAACTTTAAGTAAGAAATGGCAGACATTATTTCACCAGGGAACATGAGACATTTAAACAATAGAAATGATTTACCTGACACATACAGAAATGGAAATCTAAGCTTCACAGGGAATGCTGGGAACTTTTTCAATCACAATACACAAAGTACCAGTGATAGTGTAACAAGAAATAATACGAACAATTCTTCACAGAACTCCAGAAAGGGACCTAAATATCCACAATATTCGATCACATGTATCAGACTTTCAACATTTGAAACATGGCCCTCAAGTATACAACAGCACCCAGAAACCATGGCAGAAGCAGGGTTTTACTATACAGGTAAGTTAACATCCAGAAACCATGGCAGAAGCAGGGTTTTACTATATAGGTAAGTTATACACCCAGAAAAAATGGCAGAAGCAGGGTTTTACTATACAGGTAAGTTATACATCCTGAAACCATTGCAGAAGCAGGGTTTTACTATATAGGTAAGTTATACATCCAGAAACCATTAACATCCAGAAACAGTGGCAGAAGCAGGGTTTTACTATACAGGTAAGTTATACATCCAGAAACAATGGCAGAAGCAGGGTTTTACTATACAGGTAAGTTATACATCCAGAAATCATTAACATCCAGAAACAATGGCAGAAGCAGGGTCTTAGTATACAGGTAAGTTATACATCCAGAAATCATTAACATCCAGAAACAATGGCAGAAGCAGGGTTTTACTATACAGGTAAGTAAACATCCAGAAACAATGGCAGAAGCAGGGTTTTACTATACAGGTAAGTTAACATCCAGAAACCATGGCAGAAGCAGGGTTTTACTATATAGGTAAGTTAACATCCAGAAACCATGGCAGAAGCAGGGGTTTACTATACAGGTAAGTTAACACCAAGAAACCATGGCAGAAGCAGGGTTTTACTATACAGGTACATGTAAGTTAACATTCAGAAACCATGGCAGAAGAAGGGTTTTACATTACAGGTAAGTTAACATTCAGAAACCATTGCAGAATTCGGGTTTTACTATATAGGTACAAAACTGGAAGCTTACATTTAGAGATTTAAAAAAAAAAAGAGTTTCCATTTACATGTTGTGTCACATCTGGAAACTACGGTAAAAGCATTTAGAGAAGCAGTGTTAAACATGTTAAATAGCTTCTAACTTGAGGAAAAATCAAAGATCAGAATTTCTTCTGTAAATGGTGGTTCGCAGTGTAAGATGACTCGTGTAAGATTGTTGCACTTAATCTCATCTTACATGAGTAAATGACCAACCATAAGTGTTCAGTTTTCTGATTAAACAATCATGACCATGACAAAACATCTGACATAAAACACCTGACGTCACAATATAAAATACACTCAAATGGTGATGACATTTTTCACATGGTATAGGTTTGCAGGCGTTTCTTTTCATATTTTACAGGCACTTGCATTCCATCAAAATTAAAGATATGGATATTTTTCACTCCGGTAAGAAATTCTACGTCTTTTCCCTTTGTTTTGCTATGCTAATCTTGAGAAAAGACCAAATTTCCAACACTCGTGAAAAATATCCAGATCTTAAACTGGCTAATGCAAGATCCTATTAATCTTTCGTGAATGTAAGAAATTCCACCTTTTTCTCAAGAAAATAAAACAAAGAATTTTTACATGATTTACATGTAGATGGAATGTAAATAGATATTTCTGTAAAATATACTATTTTCAGTGTCCTGAAACCTCTAATGCAAAAGCAAAGTCACTGCCCATATTAACATTCTTTCCATTGTGATGTCACACTAATTGTGATGTTCTGTCATGAACTGGTGTTGATTCATAAAAATAAACAGCTCTGATTGTTCATTTACTGAACTTAGACAAGGGCATATGAGCTTGTCTTAATTTGGCAGAAGCCATTTTTGGACAGAAAGAATTAGTATACTGGCCAAGTCACAGAAACCATTGCAGAAGCAGGGTTTCAACACTCTGAAAAATTTGAAAACTTGTATTATGCGTAAATATTATCTATAAAATGTATAAAATAAAGTTGTCATTTGACATTTACATATTGAGAGAAATTGATATCAACTCGGGGAAAGTGAGACAAAGAATTTACTTGTATTTTATTTTATTTCCTATATAGGAAACAATGATCATGTGAGATGTTTCTACTGTGGGATAGGACTACAGAACTGGGACTCCGAAGATAATCCATTTGTGGAACACGCCCGATGGTCGGCAGAATGTCAATACCTCAGGGAAAAGAAAGGATTAGATTTCATCACTACAGTACAAGATGCTGTTAGAAGAGTTCAAATGGTAAATCATCGTAATAATCCATGTGGCACATTAATGTAATTCATAGATAAAGCTATTTTGTCTTTGCAATCTATAAAAAATCAAAACAAAAGGTTAGATTTCATCACTATAGTACAAGATGTTGTCAGAAGAGTTCAGATTGTAGTTGTAATGAACTTCATTGCTTATTTTCTCTTTACACTTACTGACATATTGCTATGTCTGCAGATTGCTATTTTCTTTTTTTTTTGCCATAAAATCTTGACCATAACTAATTGAAAGCACCGTTGGTTACACATACACGTAAGTGTTATATTGGTTCTAACTTCTAGAATAAAAACTATATTAATCAACTTGGCCATTAGTTCAAAGATGACTTTTCATCTTGACTTTCATCTTGTTTATATTTGTACTAGAAGTTTTTTGGTGCTTATAGAATTATCTGCAGAATGGTATTAGAAATTGACCTTTATCAGAGTATACCAAGTATGAAACTAGAGGTGAAGTTAATCAAATTTTCTTAAGTAAGGCAATAATCTAGAAATTTATATATTACATGACAACCAAGGTTGTTAAAGAACTATGGAGGGGTATTTCCGCCACCAGAGAAATTCTATGCTGTAAATTTTATCTTCTCTTTTTATTGTTTTCACTTTCCTTATCCATAATTCTGCATTTTCTATATTTTATATTATAGATTCTAGGATATTAATTTATCATATTTTATATTCTTTCTTTAAATGTTCCAATTTCATCCCGACTTCTGCAGTTTTTATATTTTATATTATTGTTTCTAAAACTCAATTTGTTATATTTTATGTTCTTTCTTTAAATGTTCCCATTTCTATGCTTTGTTCGTTAAGTTCTAAATTCTTCTTTCACGACATTATATCTACCGTGTTAATTTCGAAAAATTTCATGTTTTATAATTTAAATGTTCAAAGTAAGTATTCATTGTGCATCATTCTTTAACTTTTATATTTTATCTTTTATTTTTTGTCTTTGTATTTTTGTTTTTATGTGCTTAAAATAAACGTGGCGGAAAAAACTTGTATGATTGAATTATGACAACAGATGGCGCTAGTGTTGCTGTGACAGCTGTTCTTCCACCAGCAGATTCATCCACGACCGGGACGTTATAGGGTCATTATTTCAAAGACAATTTTTAATATGATGCAACAAAATGCAATTTTTAAGACGGTGAGATAAAAAAGCCTTTCCATCTAAGTGGGTGAAATAAAAAAGCCTTTCCATTTAAGTGAGAATGAAGCCGGGAAAACTTGAAGGGTTCATGATTGGAAGCGGTAATAGACTTCACTGAATACTGCTTAACCCCAACAACGGTTGTGACACGGGAAACACTGAAAAATGTCACCCTGAATCGGGAAACAGGTTTTTTTAAGAATCTTTGTTAAAGTGAGTGGGACCC
>MJUU01060454.1:20647-41455 GCA_002080025.1 Modiolus philippinarum
AAAAAAAAATTAATTTTTTTATTCTTAGTCCAATTTTGATGCAGTTTTTTAAATGGATTGTTTTTGAAAATAAACATAGAGCTGCACCATCAGATTTTTGACAACTTGTTTGTTTTTTGAGCTATGAGGGGCCGAATGGGGGGGACAAAGTTGCAAATTTGCAGGTTACCTAAAATTTTTATTTTTCATCGGATTTCAATGGGGATTTTTTCTGTGGATTCCTCTTGATTTAAGCTTTCAGTAGTATGTCAACCTCTTTGGCGTAGCTCTTTCTGTTTTTTAGCTACAAGGAGTCAAAGGGGCAAAAATTGCAATTTTTCGAATAAGTGAAATCTTTTATTTTTCATCAGATTTCATTTGATTTTTTTTTGTTTGTTTTGGTGTCCTCTTGTTGTAAACTTTTGGTAGTATGCCAAAACATAGCTCTTACCGTTTCTTAGCTATAAGGAGTCAAAGTGGCTGGAATTGCAATTTTCAAAATATGTAAAATCTTTTATTTTTTTATTGGATTTTAATGGGTTCCTTTCTTCGTATCCTCTTATGGTATAGTTAAAGTAGTATGTTGACCAATTTGACATACATCTTACAATTTCCAATATCTATAAGGAATTATAAGGGCTAATTTATATTTTCCTTAGTTTGTGTGCAGCTAATTACTGGGTCAAGCTCTTTATCTTTATCTAAATTGCAAAATGTTAATTTCTTTATAGTGATATCAATATGATAATAATAATAATATTTATTCAGGCAAGTGCATACAGTCATACCATGTACACATAAAACAATATAAAACAATGTTAAGCAATGAATAGTTTCAAAAGTATATATATTGTAATATTGAACACATAGGATAACCAATAAGGTCAAAAAAGACTTATTTCCAATGGGGTCCTTGATAATATTTACAAAAAATACTTAAAATATAAATTATAACCAAATAAAAATAAACCAAAATGAACAAGTATTAAACAAAAATGGCGGAATAATACCACTGAGACACCTTAAACTTCAACACATACGAACACTTTCAGCTCTTATAGAGCTTTGATTTTTTTTGCAATGAAGAATGATATTTAAGTAAAATTTTGTCACACTTTGTCTGATCATAACATACTGTAGGATTTGTTTTCAAACTTGTTCAGGACCAAAGGGGGCTTGAGACTACACAACATGGAATATGTTGCATATACTTGTTAGTCAGAGTTCTTTTTACCTTTTTCCATGTACATTGTATACAATGTATTTTGCAAAATGTGTACATGTATTTCATTTCTTCAAACATTTCATGCACAACTTACCACATTTAACTATAAGCTGTGATTCTTATTTCTCTTCTTATAATTATATGAATACTAAGCATAATCCCAAATACTTTAGAGATCATTGTGAATTCACAGGAATGTAAGTCATGTGACATATGTACATGATTAAGATGGTGATGAAGATATGTTTTATTCAAAATTTAGAGACTTCTTTTTTGAAGGTGAAGGTTAAATGCATTCATACCATTCATCAAATTTTCCTGATTGTAATTTTTGTAATATTTTTTAGTATTCAGAGTTGTAGTCTGAAATGAAAGGTAGGTAGCTCAACAATAACCAAGGTATCTGATTCATGAAAAATAATTCACAATAATAGGATATTCCCATTGTTTCCAAATAGTTTACTGTATTAGGTGAGACTTTGGTGATGATCAGGTATTGCATATATTGATAGTCATGCATAAAAAATTAGATAGCTATATATGTTGCAAGGAAATAGTTTCAGGATACCAATTTTACACACATTATAGTACTCATTCTTGATGTAGTTGGGTTCAAGAGCAAATTTCCTCTTATCCTACCCTACCTAATGATGTTGAGTAGGTAGGTAGGAAGGAAACATTTTGTAAATAATTTTTACTAAAAAGTAGACAATAGAAATAACCATTCTTTATCCAAATTTGAGTAAAAAAATTTGTCTCTGAAAAGGAAATAAAATCATTTGTGTTTGGCCATTTTTTCAAGGTCGGAAGAGTAAGAGGAAAAAACAATGTTTTAATTTCAGCCTTATACAGTGGAACTCCTAAAAACCGGATCCTTGTATAAACCGAATGACATGTTTAGGTCCGGACTTTTTACCTTTATAAATAAGTTAAAATTTCCTCTGAAAACCAGCCCCTCCGAATTCTGTATTCCAGCCATATAGATGGGTCCAAAACGTATATTTTCTTCTAAAATTTAACTCTTAAAACAGGACTTCTTTTTTCGTGAGGAATAAAACTGACAAAATTTTTTCAACATATCGCATATCTCTCGCCGTCTTCATTGATAAATAACCAGAAATGTTACACATCTGGTATTGGTGGTTCCAACAGACGCCGGATTTTGAAAGTTCTACTGTATATGAAAAATCCATAGTCCTGTTTGATCTACCAAATAAAAAATATATAAGGGCTTACAGAGCTACTGTTTTACCAGCTTTGTGAATTCTGCTTCAGTTTGTTTAGTGTATTATGTATATTATTGGTATTTTAAAGAGCAAAATATTGAATAGTGTTAATTGTTAATTAATTCATACCTGACAACTCCAAGCATACATGTACCATAAAACCTACACAGTGGGCTTAAAATTCACTATCCTGTTGTGTTTTAGCATTTGGCACAATTACATAAATACAGAGAATTACATGTCATTTACTCAGTCTAGTTTTGCTTAAATTTAGGTGCCAATGTATATTAAATTTGCTTAAAAAGTACCTGTAAAAAAGTAAAAACCAATACATAATACATCTCTATGTGAATGAACTTGCATATTTGCTGCCTAAATTAAAACACAAATCTTTATTGAACATGTTAAATAAAAAAAAAATCTGAAATCATTCTTTATTTCAAGGTTGTATTCCAAACCTATCTATTTGTCTAAATTTGTAAATTGTAAGCCAATGAAGATAGTTCAGTTTACTGTTAGACCTTTTCATGAATTCAGTGCTAATTATTAACTCTAATTTACGTTTATGCTAAATTGTGATCTTATGTATTTATGATGTTATATTGTATAGGTAAACAGAATCAAGATGTTGAATAAATAATTATAATAGAAGCATTTCTGTATATAACTACACAGACCTATCTTCCAGATAGACTTATAAACTGTAAGTCTATGAAGATAGCTTTATAGATCTTTCTTCCAGAGGACTTATAAATTGTGAGCATTAGGAAGATAGTTTTATAGATCTGTCTTCCAGATAGACTTATAAATTGTACGCCTATGAAGATAGTTTTGTAGATCTGTCTTCCAGATAGAATTGTAAATGGTAAGCGTATGAACATAGTTTTGTAGATCTGTCTTCCAGATAGACTTATAAATTGTAAGCCTATGAAGATAGTTTTATAGATCTGTCTTCCAGATAGACTTATAAATTGTATGCCTATGAAGATAGCTTTATAGTTAGACCTATCTTCCAGATAGACTTATAGATTGTAAGCCTATGAAGATAGCTTTATAATCAAAGATCTTTCTTCCAGATCGACTTATAAATTGTAAGCCTATGAAGATTACATTCCTGATAGACTTTTCAATTGTAAGCCTATGAAGATAGCTTTATAGGTAGATCTATCTTCCAGATAGAGTTATAAATTGTAAGCCTATGAAGATCGACTTCAGATCTTTTAGCCAGTAACATACAGTATTTGCTCTGCATTCATAAATAACTGAGAGAAATTGTAAAAAATACAAATTCCATACAATGTGTGCAGTAATTCAAGATTGATTTAAGTTCACCAATCTTTACATTTGAAAGCAGTTATCAATTTACTTAATTGTATCTTCATACGTCAGCTACTTAGAGATATCTTAATGTGTTAGTACTTTAAAACTTAGTGGTCATTTATTAGTTTTTGTTGGGATAATTGTCTACATGTCATGTGTATGTCTGGTTTCAGTTTTCAATTTAGCTGATGTACTGATTGCTTGGAAAAGAGGAACTTTGTAATCTTGTTTTAGGTTTGCATTGTTCTAAGAGGGATGGGGTTTTCACAGTACAAGCCAATAAAATAATTTGAAAGGTCAGTTGATGTTTGTAATGAATACATTAAACATTTCTTTTTATAACAACAGCTATGAGTTAAACAGAAGCTGCAATGATTACAGATTAAAGGCATAGATTAGATACAATATTGTGAAAAATCCTTAGAGAGATTAAAGGCAAAGACTAGATGCAATATGGCAAAAAAAGCCTAAGACAGATTAAATGCATTAACAGATGCAATATGATGAAATTCCTTAGACAGATTAAAGGCATAGACCTGATGCAATATGGTGAAAATGCTAAAGGATGAAGACTTTCTAATAGGAAATTCTGTAGAGCTCAAAAACAACTTTCATACCAAAAATCCCAATACAATGATGTTCAAGCATGTGCATGTATATGAAGGAATTGGTACAAGTCATTACAAGGTTTGAACAAGAGACCAAAACAGAACTGCTTTTAAATTCTTCCAATCAAACAACTGTTGTTTATATTGGAAATGTGGATACAGGAAATGAAATCAACTAAAGTGTTTCATCTGTCAGTTTCTAATGCTGATCTGGGGAAAGTGTGTTTTACATGGATGAATGGTGATATTAACTTTTCTCAAGGAGAGGTAAAATTTCCATCTGCTTCCATTGTTAATATGTAGGCTGTCTTTTACATGGTAAAATAACCAGCAGATACAAGTTTTTCCTGAACGCTTAGTATTGGCAATTGAAAGATTCTTCATCCTCAAAAATTTAGCAAGTCAGTCAGCATGGTTAGTTTATGCAGAGAGATGCAGGTGGTTGCAGTTGTGGATAACTTTCAAGTAAACACATATTCCAATTTTGCAGCTGCCTCTTCAAATTTTAAATCTGACCTGAAATAAGATGATTTTGAACTTTTCTTTGGTACCAAAATAAAGCAATACAGCCAGTTTAGACTGAATGAGAGATTGCAGACACAAGTGTTGGTAGTTTTCAAGTAAATATATCCTGATGTATTCAGTTTTGAAGACGTCTCTGTTACTTAGATGAAGAGCATTCTGTTAATTTCTCTGAATTAGGTGTTAATATCATCAAAAAAGTTATTTGCACCCTAAAACAATCTACCAGTAATGAATACAAGTGGGGAGTAAAAGGAAAGACAACAGAAGAGGGCCTAAATTCATTCTACAGTCATTCAGCAGATAAGGATAGGAATCAAATTTTAAAATAATTAAATCAAGACCAGAGAAATAAGTAACCTGAAAGTCATCACTCTTTGTTGAAATAATAAGTCCAAATGTGATATACCTGTTTTTGTTTTTTTGTTTTTACCTAGGAGATTAAAGTACCTTGATTCAAGATGGCATCTTGTGTGGATATTTAAAAATCACAATTCAATTTCTTTGATCACCTTACTTGTCATAAAAATGATATTCAAACAGGAAACATCTAAGTAATAAAAATCCATTGAAATCCTGGTAAATGGAAGAAAGTTTGAAATTGAGAAAAGAACAATTAATGGTCATTTGGATGCAAGTAACAGAATATCTTTAAGTCCAGATAATGGGAGCAGGTAGATAAAAAGGAGCTTTGATATATGAAATGCATTCAGTATTTAAAGCAAAAATCCTGTTTAAAGTCTAAGATGAGAGTCAAAAATTGATAAATTTGGAACAATTCTAATAACATCTAAAGCATATATTAACATCAGAATTAACTGTTTGTCAGTATTGTTCCATTAAATGTAGGATAAAACACAAATAATTAGTAATAAGCTGAAGGATAAATGTTTCATTTAGTAAGTGTATGAGCAAGTGCAAAACTAAATAGCCATGTTGGAATTTTTTGTAAAATTATAACTGTTTGACATAAAATTCATCTATCATTGCCAGTGGGAATCCAATAATCATTCTTAATCAGAGCAAAGAAGTAAAGAAAGAAGTAATAATAATAGGAACGAAAAAATCTTTGTATGAAAAAAGAGAAGAAAAAACATAAACTTTATGGGACAAATTTGAAATAAATGATCATATTAGGCAGAGACAGTTCATTAGAAGAATGTAGGAGTGGATAATTTCGTACAGAAGTGTATCATTAGGATTTTATAGCAAACATAAAGGATGTTTTGTGCATGTTCAAATATGACTGACAATAAAAAGTCTTGTCCAAGTTCAAAAAGGAAGAATTGTTAAGTTCACTTAACATTTAATTGTTAGCTTTTAAATGTACTGTCTTGTAAATTTTATCCTTGTATGTATATTGAAAGTAAAGTTATTGTTTCATCTTTACATAATTATGAGGGTTAGATGGAGGTTATCATTTACAAAACTTCTTATCCAAAATTCCAGGTCTTACTCAGTGTTAACAGCATGCAATATTTTTTTACCTCATAATATATTATGCATTTCCAGTTTTATAATGTACTAACTTGAAGTTTTCAGTCAAATTCTTATACTTTTATATCAAGATCATCTGATGGCATTATCCCTATATATTTTTTCAGTAAGTTTAATTGTATCTTTGCACATTGAGCATTTATAGAACTTGCTTGAAAAATGAAAAAAAATGATTTATTTTATTACAATCAATTTGATAGTATTTCATTTCTTCTTTTAGATGAAATCAAAAGGATACATCAAGAGAACAAAGATATGAAAGAGCAAACGCAGTGTAAGATATGTTGTGAAGAAACTGTATCCATTGTGTTTTTACCCTGCGGTCATCTGACTGCATGTTCCCAATGCGCACCAGCTCTTAAGTCCTGTCCTGTATGTAGAACAGAAATTAAGGGCTCCGTAAAAGTCATGTTTAAATAACCATACTATGTAGCAGTTATTCATCTGCCATGAATTTTTGAAATTTAAAGTGTTATGGTACTTGGGCCTATTTGTATGCAAATAAAATCCCAATCATAATTTTGTGATACGCTGTTTTGAAATGACTATTTATTTCTGCTTCAGTTTAACATTATACATTTAGGTGTGAAAGTGTATAGTATTGACTACAGCTTTCAGACTATTTATCTAAGCAGCTATGATCATCTGTGATAATATTTTCTGACTTTTCCTCTTTTCCATTCAGACCATATGATGATTGGGTTTTAGCCATTTGAAATTCGGATCTAATCTTGTTGCTGTACATTTTGATTTGATATGTGATATTGTGTCATTGTAAGTTATTAAAAATGTCCCATATATTAACAAAAAATAGCATTGGTTTCATATTTTATTGATAGTCAGAAAGGATTCAGTGGTTATTTGGGAGATGAATGTATACTTGATTTTTGAGAGCAAAAAGCTGAAAATTTCTGTGCATAGATACAGTGTAATCTCAGATAATGTATAAGGAAATGTGCAATTCAAAGAATGTCATGTATTTGATGACTTTGCCAAACAATGCATTTAAATTGATGAGTTGGTGCTTGATAAAACAGGCTGTGATATATCTGATTTTTTTATTAATGTGATAATTTAAAAGTGAATGTGTTCAAATCATCATCATCATCAGCATCATCATCATTCAAAAAAAAAATAAATCAATGTACACTGAAAAAAAAATTGCTGCAAAACGGAAAAATGCAATTGCAGCAAAATGAAAGAGCAATTTCTACATAAGAAGAAATGCACTTGCTACATAAGGAAACATCAACTCTTATTAAAAAAAGAAACAATTGCAACAAAATGTTTCATCATATTGCAAAATTTTTTTCATTGATTACATATACACAGTGAATCATTGGTATCAGGGCTTCATGAATATGACATTTATATTTAAACTTCTTGTTTGATCATATAATTTCTGTATATATATACATGCATGCATTTAATGTAGAAAAAGTAGCACATTATTTTTAGTAAGACCTTTTTTTTTGCATATATCTCAAGCAGCTCTGAGAAGATGAATTATTTTCATCAAAGATGTTCTATTAATTTAACAGCTATTGTACAGTGATTTGCACTGTTTATATGTAAGTATTGTCTTTCATTGAACACTCATCTGAATTGTTTAATATTTTCACCTGTATATATAATATTGTCATTATGTCATCGCTTGCATTGTATTTTATTCCAAGATTCATGGCAGATGAATATGACACCAAGGCTTCACTTAGATAACATATAGTCGCCTTCTTTTGAAAGAGACTTTTGTATCCGTTTGTGGAGCTTTTGTGAAAACATCGTACAAAAACGTTGTATGATTTTACATGTGTTCATGATAAAACTCTCTAGTCTTTCAATTTGCAATGACTTTTTTATAATATGTTTTCATATACAATTGTTGGTTTTTATTTTATTGTTATTATTTATTCTACTGGGTACTTGATTTTGAGGAATATTTAACTACCTCTTACCAATTTTTTAACACAACACCCAATTTTTCACATAAAAGTGCCAATATTTTATACTTCATCAATTGTTATATGTATTGAAATAAGTTATTACCAATGTTACTGCGAATTTATTTTCTGAAGATGCCTGTTTTGACAACATATGTCTCTTCAGTGTAGATTAAAAGGGCAACTCTGAAGATGGTTTCCCTGGAATATAATATTCCTAAAAACTTGAAACATTGAATATGTAATACGGCGTTTTCAAGATACAGATCTACTACAGGACAACATACTTATCTTAGCACTTTGTCATGTGATAACAGTGACGTTGCAGTGCTTGACGTCTTCCGTCTAGTACTTGCTGTAAATAACAATATCTTATTTGACAAGTTCCACTAACAGAATGTTGTAAACAGTCCTTATATTTTCATTATATTTTATTACGAAGCTTGAAGTTAAGAATCGCAGTAACATGACTGCACTGTCTGCAGAATAACACAAGATTTTTATGTTTGGAAGTGAACTTGAATTTCATTGCATTTGCGCCGATTTTACTTTAACAAATTTCTTTAAAAATGTACAAATAAAAAATCACGTCATTAGAACAAATACTCAGCTTCACAGGGAAAGTAAAATTCCCATAAGTTACAAATTAGATAGCAGTAGTCCCCCTCTTGAGAGGCCCCCCTCACCAAAGGCCACCCCTTATTTAAGGCCAGAAACCTCATGCATTAACTGATTTCAGTGCAAATTGACCCCTCGCCGACGGCCACCCCTCTGACGCGACCAGCGGCCACATATTCTGTCCCTNACGACATATTCATATTTAATGTAAGTACAGAACAATACATATAACATTACAGTGGCTATAGTCTTAACTTTTATACACGTGTTGATTAGGGCTATTCCATTAAAATGGATGTTGGGATAGAAAGGGTTTGATATATAGGAAATTAAATCAACCTTTACAGAAAATTTCCTTCAAGCAAACACATTTGTAAACAGAAAATTCAAATTAATATTGCAGTTCTTTCTTTTGAGTAAATTGAATGGACTAATTCAAAGTTCGAGATATGTTATGCAAAGATTGTACTGTATTGGTTGAAAGTTTTAAACAATAGGGACTAGGTATTCATATATTTGTTTTAGATACTAGAAACCTTCTAGAACTTGTTTTTTGTCATGAATAGATATTAGTCTTGAGAATGTAAAAATTTTCATTTGTGATATTCATGATAAAATAGTCTAAAAACAAACCTGTTTCCTGAGTATTTCAGCATGTGCAATTAAGATCATTTTCATTGCCCTAAATTTGAGGGTTATAAATTTCAGTATTTCAACTGAATTTGATGGTTTTTAAAAATTTAAACCATCTTGATGGAAAATGTAAGTGATATTTTGGGAAGCTCTAAAGTTTAGGCTTATCTGCTGAAACACCTATACAGCAAATTGAAAAAAAATTGTCAGATTTCTTTGAATATCAATTAGGGTTAAAAGGTCATTGTAGATTAACCAACTTACATTTATTGATTTCTTTTTCAATAAATTGTCAAATAAGGCTGAAACTGAATCTTGGATTAAATTTTTAGGTGGATATTTCCATTCTATATAAGAATAATCTTTTAACATATTTTGTAAAGCCTTGTACTGTGTCCATGCTGTTACACATTCCTCACACGCTGAAATTCAGTTTTTTTATCAAGATGCACACAGTAAAGCAGTTTATTAGGTAAAAAAATATCCTTCTGAATATGTAGAATTAAAGAATTAATAATTTAGATTTAATTAACTCTCTATTGAGTACAGAAAGTATGGGCTACAAAGAATATTTGTATAATATGTTATAAAATTGTCATTTCAAGAGAGACAGTTTTAACATGAATACACATAACTGCTACACAGTATGGTATACTTTAACAATACACAAAATTCCAGAATATACAATAAATGTTTTTTGTATTCTTTAAGATGTGGTGGGTGATTGTGTTTTCCCATATATTTTTATTAACATTTTATTTTAAACTTGATATTTTTTGTTCTAGGTTATTGAACTGTAATTATTTTTTTACTTAAAATATTTTGATATGTAGATTTAAATAGAGTGCAACTACTGTTAAATTTTATCTGAATATGAACTTCATTTAAACTTCACTTTATTCAAACAAATAGATGATTTAAACTGAAATTATTTCTGTTAATGCTTATTTTTATATGAATTTCAAAATCAGTCTTTAACTCACCTCTTCTTCAAATATTTGCACACTTTTAAAATTTCAAGCAACTGAATAAATAGTTACTAGACTAAAAATCACCAAATTTTCAAAATTTGAACTTGAGAATTAGTCTTAGTCTAAGATTAGTCTGGGTTAGATACACAAGGCTGAAAACTTTGGAAAGAGATAATGAATGCAATGTTATAAAGCAATCTCCGATACATTAAAATGTGAACTTGACACAAAGCCATGCATGAAATGAAGAAAGAATGTGAACTTTAAACAATCTATGCTTGAAATGTGGACAGAATGTGAACTTGAGAGAAAGCTATTCATGAAATGAAGACTGAATGTGAACTTGAGACTAAGGTAAGCATAAGATGAGGGCAGAATGTGATCTAGAGACAAAGCTTAGCATGAGATGTGAACTTAAGACAAAATGCGATCTTTGAAAAGGCATTTATCATTGCAAACTTATGTGAGAAATCTTTGATTGAGACATGATAAGAATGTAAACTCTAAGTAGAGGGAAAGCTATGGGAGTGTAATTAGAGGGAAAGCTATGGGAGTGTAAACTCTAAGTAGAGGGAAAGCTATGGGAGTGAAAACTCTAAGTAGAGGGAAAGCTATGGGAGTGTAAACTCTAAGTAGAGGGAAAGCTATGGGAGTGTAAACTCTAAGCAGAGGGAAAGCTATGGGAGTAGTTGAAATAAGAATGTACAGAGTAAGGCAGTGAGAACTTTTTGATTAGAAAATAATGAGTTATCTGTATTATTGTATATCTTGTATTCTCAAGGTTTTGTTTCATCCAGAAAGACATGCCAATATATCTAAACCAGCAACAGTGATTTGAATTGTTGAATTATAGATCATTTCCTGATTATAATCATCTTCCCATTTTATGATAGCTAGATTTAGAGATGTGTTACAAAGTTAACAGTATATTTTTTTTGAAAAATAATCTTTGTTTGTTTGGAATTGATATCATTTCTTAACCTGTTGATATATCCAAGATGTATGGCAGTAATTACATGTATACTGCATATGCATTTGAAATTTTTTTTACTCTGCCATACATAGTACCAAGGTATTATGTGATACCCTCAGATGTGTGACTGTCGGTCTGTCCACTCTTCTGTCACTTGAAGGTTTCCGACTGATAACTTGTGAAAGAAATAACATTCAGTCTTCAAACTTGGAATGAAACTTGTTTACCACAAAGCTAAGGCCAAGATCCATTTCAGGTAAGAGGTCCAATTTGTTTTGAGATATACCCCTTTAAAGGTTGAAATTTTGTGAATTTTGGGAGTTTCTTCTAATAACTTGTGAATGAAATAACATACTGTCTTCAAACTTCGTATGTAACTTTTTTACTACAAATGGGGTTTATTGGTCCAAGTGGTTCTTGAGTTATGTCCCTGTGTATTTTGGGGTTTTGGATTTAAATCTTTTAAACAAAATAACATACTCTACTAGGTTTGTAACTTGTTTACCGTAAAACTTGGGCAAATAAGTCGGTTTTGGGGTTTGGAGGTCCAAGTGGTTCTTGGGTTATTTCCCTATGTATTTTGAGATTTCAGATTTAAATCTTGTAAACAAAATAACATACTCTACTAGATTTGTAACATGTTTACCATAAAACTCTGGCCATTAAGTCGGTTTTGGGGTTTGAAGGTTCAAGTGCTTCTGGAGTTACAGCCCTTCAAACTTTTGAAATTTCGTGATTTTGGGGGTTTCTGACTGATAACATTTATTCAAGTTGTTCACCTCAAAACTTGGTCCAAGTTTGATTTGGCTTCAGAGGTCCAAAAGGTTCTGCAGTAATGCCCAATGAAAATTTGTTTAATTTCGCAATATTTTGGGGTTCTGACCAATAACTTCAGAACAAACTAACACACAGTCTTCAAACGTAGTAAGTAAATTTAAGTTGCTTACCTCTAGACTAGCTTAAATTATTATGAAAGGTTCAGAAGAGAGTTTGTTTCTAGAGTAATGCAACTTTTTTTTATCAAAAAACATGGCAGGGGGTCATGTAATGCATCATTACCATTTGTTGTGGTTTGAAGTAAAGACCATATTTTTTTTTTATTTTTCAATATATTTGGAAGCAAGATTGAGATTTATTCAATGTATAATATTGTGTATTTAAAATTATAATGAGTAATGAAAAGCAAATATTTATATAATGAGAAACATCGTTTGGTTAATCTCCCTGTACCAACTGTGAAAGTACCATTTTTCGTGGGGTTCCAATTTTCGTGGATTTCGTGGTTTGCTGAAACTACAAAATTAAATTCCCAACGAAATGCATTTTTATATGCCCGTCTAATGACGGACGTATTATGGTATACCGATGTCGGATTGTCCGTCTGTCCGTCCGTCCATCCGTCCGTTTCATATGTCGTGCTCTAACTTGACAACCCTTTGGCCAATTCACTTCAAACTTTGTAGAGGTATTGTGTATGATGACTTTACTATCTGTATACTTTTTCCGGAAATTTTGATTTTTTTGCAAGAGTTATGGGACTTTATTCGTCAGTTTTACATGTCGCGCTCCAACTTGACAATCCTTTGGCCAATTCACTACAAACTTTGTAGAGGTATTGGGTATGATGGTTTTACGATCTGTATACTTTTTCGGGAAATTTTTATTTTTCTTGCAAGAGTTATGGGACTTTATTCGTCAATTTTAAGGCAATTTAGTACATGTTGCTCTCTAACTTGACTACCCTTTGGCCAATTCACTTCAAACTTTGTAGACGTATTGGGTATGATGGCCTCAGGATCTGGATACTTTTTCGGGAAATTTTGATTTTTCTTACAAGAGTGATGGGACTTTGTTCGTCAATTTTAAGGCAATTTTTTACATGTCGCGCTCTAACTTGACATTCCTTAGGCCAGTTCACTTCAAACTTTGCGGAGGTATTGGGAATGATGGCCTCACGATCTGTATACTTTTTTGTGAAATTTCGATTTTTCTTGCAAGAGTTATGGGACTTTGTTTGTCAATTATAAGGCAATTTTTTACATGTTCTGCTCTAACTGATAAGTACTTTGTTCAGCTCACTTCAAACTTTGCAGATTAATTTCTGAAAGAGATATCAAGCTTAATTCGGCAGTTATTGGTGCTTCTGAATTGAGAACCCCTTACCTTAATCACTTAAAGTTTTGAAGTGTGACGACGGGCGTATCATGTGACTTGGCGCAGCTGTTTATTCCATAGCGTTTTAATGCAAAAAATTCAAAACCACGAATTTAAGTATCTACAAAATAGTAATATTTATGAAAACCACGAAAATTGATGTCCTCGAATAAAAGCACATCCACAGTATATGGTCAAAGTGTAGGTAATTTTAATAAGCATATCAATTACCTCTTTTGATATTGAAATTAAAAATTATCTCCAAAATTTGATAGTAATAACTGACTTGGTACATGGAGACGGCCAACCAATGTTTCTCTTTGATATGCTATTTTACTGTTGTGAATTTTAACCATCTGTGTATATATATCCCAGAAATGTTAATTTGAGATCTTTTTCTGATGTTACTTGTTGTTATGGGTTTCTAATGCTTTTGTGAAATACATAAACCTAGAAAATAATTCATGAAAATTTAGGAATTCTCTCATAATAGCTAAACATGCTTTAAGCATGCTTGACGTGGGTTTTACATGGTATTTCTACTATCCAGAGGGTTTTACA
Source organism: Modiolus philippinarum (assembly GCA_002080025.1). NCBI lineage: Eukaryota > Metazoa > Mollusca > Bivalvia > Mytilida > Modiolidae > Modiolus > Modiolus philippinarum. The sequence goes on from MJUU01060454.1 coordinate 34,875, forward strand.
GTTTGCTTTTAAAGTTTCAGTTATTTGCACTGTACTGTAGTTTGTGTTTTTCATAAGGAGAGGACTCGGTAAATGTAGTATTACTTGGGCTAGGTAGTTCCTTGTACATTTTTTGTAATAGTTTAGATCTTTCTTATTTGAGAGTTATAAGATTTAACTGTTATATGACCACAAAAAATTTGAGATCATATAATGATATGGCTCTGTCGTAGTTGTTGTCATTTTCGTCATTGTCTGCAGACCCTTTTGTTTTTGGTCAATAACGTAGGTTCCAGTTGATCAATCCTTATGAAATTTTAACACAATGTTCCTTGGCACTACAAGAAGGCTTGGATTGGTTTTGGATTTTGTGGCCCTTCCATTTTTAAAAAGGGGCCAAAAAGAAAAAAAATTTAGTACGTGTTTTCTCATATTTGGTTGCAGAACTTTTGATTAATTGTGGAATTTTGATAGGGTATCTTTCAATGTGCTCCTGATGAAATTTCCAATCAGTAGTATGTCAACAGATTTGATGTCTCGTGTACCGTTCATGAGATAAATAGGGCCTGGAATGGGTGATTTTCAAAAATTTTATTATTTTATTTCTAAACAGATTTTAATGCAGTTTTTTCAATGGATTCCTTATGAAAAATCAAAATAACAATTAACTATTAGATTTTTTATAACTTGTTCCCTTTTAAGGGGCCGAATGGGTCCAAATTTGCAAATGTGCATATTACTCCTGAATTTTTTTTTTCCAACAGATTTGGATTTGATTTTTTTTAAGATTCATCAAGTGTAAGCCTTCAATAGTTTGTCAACAGATTTTTTATACCTCTTATGGTGTTTGAGCTATAAGGGGTTAAAGGGGCCAAAATTGCAATCTTTCAAAATATATGAAATCTTTAGTTTTTAACCGGGTTTTCCATCGGAAAAATCCTGTTATTAAAATGGTGAAAATGGCAGGCGTGCGGTGGGCGGGCGGCTGCCAAATGGGTACATCATTTGTCCGGAGCAAATCTCCTACAGTATTTGAGACAGGAAGTTTTTATTTTGCAGATCAATTGTACATATATCAAAGGTGTGCAAGGTACTTTGATTTTGATTTTTGATGATTTATGTCAAAAATATCAGTTGTTGAACTTAGTCATTTTTAGGTCAAATTTTTAATAATAGGGTACACCCTTTGTCCGGAGCAATTCTCCTACAGTATTTGAGACAGGAAGTTTTTACTTTGCAGATCATTTGTACATATATCAAAGGTGTGCATGGTACTTTGATTTTGATTTTTGATAATTTTTGTCAAAAATATCAGTTGTTGAACTTAGGAATTTTATGTCAAATTTTTAACAATAGGGTACCCCCTTTGTCCAGAGCAAATCTCCTACACTATAAGACATAGGCAGTTTTTAATTTGCAGATCAGTTGTACATATATCAAAGGTGTGCATGGTACTTTGATTTTGATTTTTGTTGAATAATGCCAAAATCTTAAGTCATTTTAAGGTCAAATATTTTGATATTACAGTTTAATGGACAGAAAGTTTTTATAATGCAGATCATTTGTACCTGTATCAGAGGTGTGCACAGTTTTATTTTCATTTTTGATTAAAATCCAAGTTACTAGTACTGAACTTTCAGAAATAGGCTACTTTGATGGAAGGTTTAACATTGAAAATTGTAAGTACATTTCAAATAATACTGTCCATGTAAAAGAAAACCCGGTATGCTGTCACATTGACAGCTTTCCTCTCGTTTTTATTGAATTTTGGTGGGATTTTTGATCTTTGGATTCCTCTTGTTGTAAGCTTTTGGGGGTATGTCAACAGATCTGGCGTAGCTCTTGCTGTTTGTGTCAAAAGGTCAGAAATTGCAGTTTTTGAAAACATGTTAAATAATTATTTTTAATTGGATTTCGATAGGATTTTTTTCTTTGAATTCATCTTGAAGTAAGCTGCCAGAAAATCTATGTCATGTCAATAGATTTACAGTGTCTGAGCTTTAAGGGATCTAAAGGGCTAATTTTTGTGTTTCCTAGTTTGTGTCCAGCTAAATAATATGTCGAGCTCCTTAATGTGTCCATGTAGTTACTGTGACAAGCTCTGCACTGTGTCCACGTTCACTTAAAAATTACACTTGTTCAAATTTCAGTGGTCCACATGCTGCTGTCGTATCATGCTGCGCTTGGCGTAGCCCTTTATTGTTCTTTTCGTCAATTAACTATTTATAGTAGGTCAGTTGCATATGGTATGTATGCTGTTTTATGAAATGGCTTTTTCTCTGAACCAAGGATCATGCAAAGGTTTTTTTACAAAAGGTCAATGATATTTGGTATGTAGGTTGGTCTCAGTTGAAACATGACAGTGGGTCTTGGTCATGTAGCCTGTGCCCTTGACACAAAATTTTGCAGTCCATTGAACATTTCTGTGATGTGATAATTCTGGGACTAGTATAAATATACATCCCAGGATTACGTCAAGCACAGATGAGCAAGACATTTATTAGGGTCTATTTTTACCAGTTTAAATAAACTGGGTTACCTTTTGATATTTTTTAGTGAAATGATCAGTTGAAGATGACTACCGGTAATCTGTATGTAATAATTTATTTGTCAAGTCTTTCAGTTAATTGCAATGCATATGCTGGCAGCTTATAAACGATATTTATATAACATGTTTGATATAATTTAATTACTGGGTATGTTGTTTTTCCATAAAGAAATCTGCACTGATGATATGTATTTGTAAATATTTAATCATGACCACAACAAGGTACGGGTTATCGTAATGCCAGACATTTGTCCATCTGTGCTTTTGTCCAACTTGTAAGTGCTTCAGCATGTTAATTACTAATTGAATTTTGATGATATTTATACTGCAGCTTGAGTTCAAACATGCATCAAGTGAGTTAAAAGATGAGTCCTGGTTAAATAATTATTTATCCCCTTTCTAACTTTGAAAATCGACAAAACATCTTTGTAAGTTCTCTAGCAAATTCATTTCTTGTTGGATTTCGATAATATTTATACAGTTGTAGTAGCTTAAAAATGCCTTAATTGAGTTTGAAGATGAGTCCTTGTTGAATATATTTTTGTAGGAGATATCCCCCTTTTCAACTTTGAACATCTAAATCTGGTAAGTGCTCTAGCAAAAATTATGTCTCATTGGGTTTGGATAGTATTTATGCAGTAGCTTTAGCTCAAAGACGCCTCTAGCAAGTTCGAAGATGAGTCCTTGTCAAATATTTTTGTAGGAGTTATGCCGTCTTTTCACTTTGACAATTGATAAAATATCCTTGTAACCGATATAGCATATTTATTTCACAATGGATTTGGATACTATTTAAACATGAGCTTCAGCTCAAGGATGCTTCCAGGGCATTTGAAGTTGATTATTTCTGTAGGAGTTATGCCTCTTTATAACTTAAGAATAACAAAATACTACAGTTACTTTTAGTTTAGTTTCTGCATATGTGCATTTCGACAAGTTATGTCTCTTCAGTGCAGATCAAATCTAAATATTTGGAAATCCATATACCGAAATATGTCTGGAAGCTAATAGAGAACAAATTACCAATAGGATCTAAATAGTAAAGTCAAAACCAGGTAAGGACAGAGCTATCCAAGAGGGAGATATTCCTGAAAAATCGACAAATATTTTGGCTAATGTCTGGAGGGGCAGGGTTTTATGGCTATGTGTAGCCCTTGCAGAATAAGATAAAACCTGAAAAATAACTGCAAAAATGAACAGCCCATTTCTTTGATATGTTTGACCCTTTTTAGCTTACCTGGCCAAAGGCCATGTGAGCTTTTGCCATCACTCGGCGTCCCTCCGTCTGTTAACTTTTATTCAAAGATTTTTTCCTCTGAAACAACTGGACCAATATTAACTAAGAGGGTGGTAAAGGGTTATTTTCATGCAACGTTTTTGGAGGTTTATAAATTCGTGTTTTTGTGTTTTGTGTTTTTATTCCTCGTGTTTTCGTGTCGGCATTATTCCACGTGCCTCGTTTTTGTCCATATTTTGAGCTCGTGATTCGTTTTGGATATTTTATACTTCCTGCGTGTTCATTTTCCTGTCGGGACTTGTTACAATTAAAATTGTAACGGTACCGGAAAGTATCACAGAGCAAAATTTCATAGATTTTCATTGATTTTAAGAGCTTTCAGGGTAAAGAACTTTAGATAGGATCAAGTTTTCGGTGAACTACGAGCATCTATTTTCCGTGTTTCGTTATTGGCCATTTTTATCACTCGTGATTCGTTTTCGGCAATTTTAAAGCACGTTCTTTCGTGTTGAGGACCCCCCTTTACCACCCCAACTAAATTTGGCCTGAATCATCACCAGGGTATGCAATTTCAAGTTCGTGATTTTTATGTCCCTAGCCCAAACAACATGGCGGCTGTCACTAAAAATAGAACACAGAGGTAAATTGCTGGTTTTTGCAAATAACTCCAAAACTGTTACAGATATCAAAAATCTGACAGAGTAGTAAGCTAAGACCAATTGTATTGTCCATTTGGCTACCAATCCTACTAATTGACATCTAAACTGTTATTGAAAAACTGTAGAATTGGTTTACAGATTTAAGAAGTTGATACTCACCTATGGAAATAATCTTTAGTGTATTTGGTTGTTGAGCATGTTGAAGTATTTTAATATTTAATAATAGCCTACCTAGATGAGGGAAATTCCTCTTTTTAATTTTGCAAAGACTTTGCATCGTTTTTATGTAAATAGATTATGAATAAAAATATAAGTAAATGATATTTACTTTAACAAATTTTGATATGCCCTCAAAGATTTAATCATTCATATCATTTTGAGGGAGAAAATGTGAAAACCCCTGTTTTATTGATGGGAGATAATTTTTCGTGTTCTATTACCTCTCTTGGTAAATTTATTATCTCCCATAAATAAATTACTGATTTTATGTTTTATACCAAAATAATACTAAAAATGATTTACAGTATCTCCAAAAGTATGTGAATTAACGATAAATAAAAATGTTCAACTGATTATACATGTTAAAACAAAATTTTCACATTTCTAAAATTTGTTTGAAAGAATCAAAAACATGAAATCGCCTCTGTATAAATAATAAAAAATCCAGTATATAAATGCTCACACTGTACAAATTTCTCACCTAAAATAACTATTGCTAAGGTATGTACCAATTCATCAATTTTTTTAACCAATTCTACAGTTTTTCAACAGCCATTTAGTTGTCAAACTGTAGAATTTGTAGCCAATTGGTCTACAGTTACTCTTGAAGGACTATAAAAGTGATCAGCATGATGAGATCTACCCACCCTGTAATTTTGGAGAAAATCCGATAACTGGTGTTGAGGTATCGCCCCTTTTCCAGGAAATTTCCAGGGTTTCTTTTGTTTTTTTGTTACTTTTCGTCATTTATATTGAAAATGATAGAAGATAGAAGTTAAGTTTAAATTGCAAAAATGGTCGACATAATAAGATCTACATGTCCTGCAATTTTGAAGAAAATCTGACGATCCATATAGGAGTTATAGCCCCTTTTTCTTCGAATGTTTATACGTTTTTACTTTTATTTCAAAAACTATTTGAGACAGAGGTTAAGTTTGAATTGCAAAAGTGTTGAGCTTATCAAGGACTACAATTTCTACGTATGTCAAGCAGGGTCGCATCTCTTCCAAGATGGCCACAGTTGGGGAACATAGTTTAACTTAAGGACCCTATGTGAAATGCATTCAAAGATCTTTTCCTCTGAAACTATTGAGCCAATGGGAACCAAACTTAGTCACAATAGTCCATTGGTGATACCCTTCAAAGTTTGTGAATTTTATTTGCGTACCTCATCCAAGATGGCCGCCATCGAGGCACATAGTTTAACATAAGGACCATATGTGAAATGCAATCAAAGATCTTCTCTGAAACTGCTGAGCCACTTGGAACCAAACTTGGTCTCAGTAGCCCATTAGTGATCCCCTTTAAACTTTGTGATTTTAAGTGCATACCTCATCTAAGATGGCCGCCAGTGAGGCACATAGTTTATAATAAGGACCCTATTTGAAATGCATTCAAAGATCTTCTTCTCTGAAACTACTTGGCCAATTGGAACCAAACTTGGTCACAATAGTCTATTGGATGTCCCTTCAAAGTTTGTGATTTTTATGTTTGTACCTCATCCAAGATTACTGCCAGGGTGGAAACATAGTTTAACATAGTGACCCTATGGGAAATGCATTCAAAGATCTTGTTCTCTGAAACAACTTGAGCCAATCGAAACCAAACTTGGTCACAGTAGTCCTTGGGTGGTTTTCTGCAAAGTTGTGACTTTTATGTTTGTACCTCATCCAAGATGGCAACAATAATTGAATATCCTCTCAGAAACTCTAACATCTGGTGAACTTATGTATAGTATTGATAATGATGGTCTCTTTGTGACAATGAATAAAGGCGGTCACCAGGTGAGCGATACAGGCTCACGTGAGCCTCTAACTGTCTTTTTCAATCATTCAATATCCTAGGTGAAAGCAACATACATCCTGTCTTCTTTGTGATATTACTATTGAACTACTGCATTCTCCTTAATTCTTATCGTATCATTTTGTTGGACATCAAG
>MJUU01060456.1:0-13228 GCA_002080025.1 Modiolus philippinarum
GTTAAAAAATGTCAAAAACTAATTAATAATCCAGAAAAACTGGGACGTTACTTATATTCTTTACGTAATAGTGGATATCGACGAGATATTCTGAACAAATCCGTTAAATTGGCTTTGGATTCCAGTGACCTGAAGACTTTACATATATACTGGCCTCTCACTGATACTGCCGATGTCTGCTGAAATACATGAAGACTCTTTACCAAACCCTTCGGGAAGTTTTGAGTTTGATTTTTCTTCCGTAGTGCGACAGTGTTTTACCAGCAGACTAGATTCCTTGAGCTAGCCGGCAGTTTAGCGGCGAGCACTCTTTGATCCTTCTTTCAAAATTACGTTTTGTCTTATGCTTTTTCTGTTCCAAGATAGTGGTCATTGAGTTAGTAGTCTACCTGTATTGGGTTTTATTCGCGTGTTTATGATACTATAGGGAAACGGGATAGAGAAAGGGGAGGTTTGGGTACCCATAAACCGGTTTAACCCTACCACTGGCTTTTGCTGGTGCCGGTTCCAAGTCCGGCTATTCCGAGTTCCTATCGTTATTTATGTTTGTCTCTTGTTTTCATTATTGTTTTTCTGGTGCAGTTTGCTTGTAAATTATGGCATGTGATTGTAGTTCCTGGCCATTGTAGGTGTTTGCTGTTTTCCTGTTTTTGTAATTGTATCAAATTTCGTATTTATGTGTGTTTCTGTTAAAATGCATTTTCTCTTTACCATTGTAAAATTGGTTAATGAAAATAAAGGTATACATTTTGTATATCAAAATTATCTGTCTGGACCTCCAAACACCTATGATCCTTACACCAATATATATTCTATGTAATATACATGTACTTTGACACTCTTACAGATCAGAGTACTTGTTTATTGAAAACAGGAATAATTATACATATAAAACAAAAATGTACATTTCTTATAAATCAGGTTTAGCGGAAATTTACAATTTCAACTGAATACGGGATTCAAAATTACAAACTATATTTTCAAGGACCGCGAGAAATCACAAAGTTAAAATGTCAAAATAGTATGATTTAACTGAAGAAATATTTTATTATCTCTCTGTCATTAGGAATGCTCTTTTAGAATAAATGCAAAAAAAAACAAACAAACAAACAAACAAACAAACAAAACAAAACAAAAGAAAAAAAAGAAAGAAATAAAAAGAGATAATTATTATTTGGCAGAAAAAATGTCAATTTGTCAACTGTTGAATGAATTAAAAAAAGATAATTTACTGACAGAATAATTTATCTATGCTAAATTCAAGCCCTTAAAATTTAATGAAAATCAATATCCTACCTTACGCGATCACTAAAATGATCGACGAAAGTAATTAATTTAAACCAATGATAACATTTCCTAACTAATTTGATCGCAGATTTGGGTAAATACACGGACACCAAAGCTCAATGATAGCTCTGTGTCCATTCTGTTGAACCCAGTGAATGGAGCCTGGTACCATATGAGTGAAGCCCTGTGAGTCGAGCCCAGAGCCCTAATGGTGGAGTCTTGAATCCTTGTGTTAGAGCCCGGAGGCCCATATTCGATAAAAAAGTGGAGCCTGGAGTCCAGAGCTCATCTTCTTGCCTGAGCAGACATAGGAAAACAGAAAGTAACATTCCGTTGTGTTTTAGTTTACGGAATTACTTAAATTAATCTGAAGTATCCAACTTGATCACTGCATGACATAAAGTCACCAATCTTTACATAGTTGATCACCAAAAAAATATTCCTAACCCACAGGATCTTTAGAAATTAACTTTTGTAACATTATGAAAATTTTATTTTAAAATAACATGTATTCCATCTCAAACCTGTTAAAAACTAAATACAACAAAGGTAAAATCTATTCTCTTATTGGTATTGAATACGGCTAAATAAAATTACTCGTAACCTTACAATACACGGGATAAACATATTTAGCAGTGTGAATGAACAAAATAAATGTCCTCAAAAAGAATATTCTGCATGCTGGTGGTGAAATAACTGTAAACAAGTCTTCAGCTCCATTCATGGTCCCTGAAAAGGTTTTTAGCTTAGACCGAAACCACTTATCCACCAACGTACACTTAGCGTAAAAATGCACTTTGCCAAAATAGACCTTAAGTTTGAAATTATGAGCGTTTTAGTGAAACAATATCAGATAAAATAATTTGTGCTTGATTTTATACACAACAGGTAGAACTGCGACACGTGCCAGTCAATCATAAATTTGGGATATTAACTGTAATCCATAGAAAATAAATCACTTGTGATATACATACCAGTTCTTATTTAGACAATTATTTCATATAAATCTAATGATATCGTTTTTTATCTAATACTACAACACTTTGCATTTGCATTTATTCGAATTAAATTTGCACAAACAATTCTTTCACCGACCTGTTTTTACAGCTACAGATATGTAAAAATATTTCAATCAATATCAACCACTATGAACCAAAAAAATGACCGTCCTTACCAGTGACAGTCATTTTTTGACTGTCAGTGACTGCCAAAAACTGAAAAAGACTGAATTTTTCTGTAATTGTTTGTTAGAGACTTCCATTGACACTGACAGTCGTTGAAAGAATTTTACTAAGTCTGCCCATGACTGTGTCTGACTGCTGGTGATACTGACAGACGATCTCAGACTATATGAAAATTTACCTGGACTGTCAGTGTCTGTCGCCATTGCTCACAGTCAAGGACAAACACTTTAAACTCTCACTGGTCTGACAGTGACTGTCAACATTACATACAGACATTAACAAACAACTTATACAATAACCTCGACTGTTAATGACTGTCATTGTCAGCTGCAGTCATGGACAAATGTTCTCAACATTTACCATGTCTGACATTGACTGTGGGCATCATTCACAGACATAGACAGATATTCCCAACATCTTAAATTTTCCTTTCTACATGTTTTTTGCTGCAATATTTAAAACTTTTAAAGTCAAATTTCAATCATTCTATCTTTTTCGTATTTTAATTTAAAACATTTTTTTATACTCTTCCATCTGTGATTTCCTGATATATGAAGCAAGGACATATAATCTCAAGATACGTCCTTGTTTGAAGGTTGCAGATTCTTCGCTCCGCACAATTTCCTCTACATAGTTTTTATTATTGGTGTTCTTAAACTAAAATTTTAAACTCTCTAAAATCAACTTAAAAAAAAGAAAATTCCAAAAAACTAAAGAAAGTACATCTAATACCCTTATTATCCACGAAACGAATGAAGAAAATGAGAAAAAAAAAAACTGCATGTTTCTAGTTATCTTAAGTAGCAAACAATTCTTTAAATAATTCAAGGACAAAGGTAAAATAAACCTCTGTTAATAAAACATTCTCCAAGTCTGAGGGACAGAAGGTCTTAGTGACGACAGGATCAGCCAATCTATAGAGCAGGGATTCTCGGTCCGGAAATTGCATCAGTGTCATTTTCTTGAACTCAGGATTGAAAATTGCTTTTTACAGAATTCCGAGATCGGAACAACCTTTTATCTACCTTCAGTATCAGTATACACTATGTTTATGAGTTTTCAATATTTTGATTTTATCTGTACTGAAGAGAAAGAAGTTGTGAACATGGTCATATGTAAAAACTAAATTTGCAGTTCACTTGGGTAATTTGTTATTTAGTGGAGACAACCAGGCTCCTTTCTGTCCTCATTATTTTTGTGAGTCTAAAAGTGCAATTAATACGGATTCACCTCTTTCTGAACTTTCGATTTCAACTTCTGAAATTATAAGTGCTACCATTGTAGGTGATGAACCAGTAGTAAATCCAAACTGAAGCTCTGATTGATGATTGTCAATGTACCTGATTGTCCATAAAATGACTGTATAGTTCTTTTTGTACTGCGTATTTCCTTGCATACAATTTTGAGGAAGAAATGTATTAAGCAGAAAACTCAGTAAATTGTTTCCTGTATCTTTTATTTCATGAAAAATAAATGATAAATTAGTTAATTAATCAAATCAAATTAGACGCTGAAATAATTGAAGACATATATTTGTTTTATTGTTTGCAAGAGAATTCTGATATTTATAGGATTTCGCAGAATTATGTATACTATTTTACCACAAAAAAAGTTGCATTGAAATTAGAGGAAAATAAAATTCAAAAGGTTGTCATATATCCGAAAGTAAAATGTGCCTTTATTTTTTCAGCTCTGTGTATGTCCATTGTATTTTTATATTTATATTTTTAACACACTGTGAGCCTCTGCTATGTCATCAATGCAATATACATGTATCAATCACATGTTTTACGCTTACCTAATCAGTGAAAATAGATGCAGTTTCGATATAATAATATAACATCACCCTTTGCCACGTTCCGGGTTTTAAGTTTAAGTTTAAAACATTAAGTTTTCTAATAACCTAATAACAATTGTACCTTTAGTTCCGAATTGTTGAAAATATGCAGTAAATTGCATCTTCAATAGCAAAACTGCAGATTAAGTAAAGGGCTGCCGGCCACAAACTTATACCTACATTGAGTATATATGCCTAGTCCGACTCGTATATTTCACAGAAAGTTAATTAAAAATATGTATAACAATGAAACTGCAATCGAATAATCCTATTGCTTTTTAAGTTTTCTATAAAAGTGAAGTTTTGCAGACAGACGGGCACTTTGATTGCGAATTCTACAAAAACATATTTAAATTACGCCGCATTGAACGAACGTTTATTTACTCCCATCCTGTTTCAAACATTTAAGATTTACTTTAGCATAACATCCCGTATTTAAATTGTATTACATTTTTTTATAGAGATCACATCTCTTTTTATTGAACGTAATATAATGTGTATTCACTCATGTTTTCTTAGAGTAAAGCCTCTAACATTCCGGGCTACACTCAGAGCTCTGAGCTCCACCCACTGAGCTCAGGGCTCCCCTCACTGGACTCTGGGCTCTCGATCATAGTGCTGGAGAGCCCATGTTATTACCTTAATCTTTCCAAGTACATGTCTTTTAAAATGGCTTAAATGGACCCAAAAGCTATTTACAGCCACCATCGACTGCTAATTGTCAGAATACATAAAAGTGCGGTGTATTTTCTTATTTGTAGGAAGTGTAAGTACCAGGGACCACTTTACACGATTTTCAACAAGATTTGAAAAAAGCTCAACATAGGAACAAAATTCACGACTAAATTACTTTACTTCTTTGAAATATAATGTACAATAGATAAAAGATGCGTCAATCCCATTAAAGACTATAACGTATATTTTTTTTTAAATACCAGAGGCAATTTAATGTTATTCGGGGTAATTCTAATATTAAGAAAAAAGACCAATATATAAATTCCGAAATTTTGTTAATTTGCTTTTCTCGGCACTGGCAATGTTTAGTCCATATCAATCTTCCCGAAAAAGACACACGACAACAAAAGATTTAAAAGTACATATCAATAACAGGAATACAAATTGACTTTTTGGTAAAATAAATAATTTGTTCGAGATTTTCATGAAAATAAATAATTTTTTCTAGGCAAAATCGCCCCCCTGCCCCCGAAAATCAAATGGTCGTCCCCTAACAGGTTAACTGCGAAGTCACAAAAGAAAAAAAAAACTTAATTTTTGACAATTTTCTATTTGAGGCACATACTTTTGTGTTTCTTGTGTAGCTATGCCATTTGTTGCGGTTTTTTTTTTCTATACATGTGGTTTAGATGTTTTATTTTACGGTCTTCTCGAACTGTTCGTTTAATATGCTCACGCATGTATAAAAGAAAAGATCAGTAAATCAAATGCTGGCGTGCTGTCAATCTTGTTTGAGGAATTTTTAATATAAAGGACTATTACATGGGGACAAAGGTAGGTCTTTGTTTATTTTTTACAAAGCCTTGAAAATTTATCACAAGTTAGTTGTCTAAAGTCAGCAACAATATAACAGATAGCTTCATTCTGTATGGGTTTTGAGGTGTATGTTTACACTTTTCATAGATATATTCTGGAGGGTATTTTTATAACTTCTTTTACAGAAAGTCATCAATCTAGCAGATGTAGTCCGTGGGCTGGAAACACTTTCCGTGCAACCCCCCACGTCCGAACCAGACCGGTTTTTTCAGTCCTTCCATGTCCCCTCTTCAAAATAAAACATGTTAACACGAACATAACCTGCACGCATAGACAGTATAGGGCCACTTTTATAGTACACCCGAAAAATCATTGTATTTTCGTTTTAACCTAAGTTTCATCTTTTAAGCTCCATAACTTTTTACAGATAAGTAATATGAACTGAAATTTAGTATCAAATTAAAGCTAATTTAATATGCTTTACAATGAACACAAGTTTAGGTACTTTACGCCGATTTTACGATGATCAGGTTATACAAAAAATCTACCCCTACCTCTGCAAAAAATTGCGAAATCTCGATTTTAGGCTGTCAATTTCTTTCAGAAAACAACCATCGTCATTTGATCTAGTTTTTATGCCTTACTTATCAGTTGTGATACAATGTTAGAAAATAAACCCATTAAAGTCCATAAAATTTTGATTAACGGTATAAATTTTTTGAAAAATGGAATTTTTCGGAATTTTAGATTTTTCACATTTTCGACTTTTTGACTTTAGGGTCTTAAAAAACTATTTATATATTTAATAATTGCCGATCCAATAATAATTTATGATATGTTAGCAACAAATTGTATGCAAAAATTTTAGTTTCAGACGCATAAATGTCAAAATTAGCACCCCTCCCCCTAAAAAGAAGAGAAAATTTGAAATATTCAGGCTTTAAATGATTAAAGATAATGCTTAATGGGAGTTCTGGTGTGTATTTCACTAAAACTGACATGCAGAAGATCATTTAAGTACATTAAAACTTTTCAAAAGGTCTCTTTTCGACTCATTTGTCCGAAATTGTATGAAAAATGAGAATTTTCCGTTTTTCAGAATTCTGCTGTTTTGACTTTGAGATACAATTACTTCATGAAATTGATATATAACTTGAAAATGTTGATTTAAAATCGTTTCATCATATCTAAGCAATTAGAAAGTATGCTTTTAAGCCTTTTAGACTAACTACAGTCTCATAAATTACAAGCATATTACCCCTTACCACACATATTCAACAAAATTTATTTCATTTTATTCAGCTTGAAAAACTAAAACATTGTATAAAGGTCCAATGATATATAATTTTCTAACATCAAAACACACAGAGCTTCCCATATATCAAAAATAAGATCATGCGCCCGGTTTATGGGCAGTTATTTAACTTTGAATTTCGGAAAATTCTGAAATACTGAAGATTCCGATTTTTCACGATAATCGTCCAAAATATTCAATTTTACTTATATTTTGGTGTCAAAAATACATATTATGATGTATCAAATGCATCTTTTGCAAAAAAAGTAAAATATTAGTATGCTTTGTTCATTTATATGTACAGACGGTCATATTTTGGAGATTTTTAAGTTTAATTTTGTTGGGGTAGGGGTAAGATTTTCAGTATTTAGAGTCAAATTGAACACTCCTTATTTTTCTGAACAGTGTTTTTAAATAACATATGTATCGGTTAAGGCAATAAATTGGCATATCTGCAGATAAATCCTCCAGATTTGCCACATATACTGATTTAAAAGTGAATTTCGGACAAATCTGAAATGCTAAAAATTTCCATTTTTCATCAAATTTGGACAAAATATTAAGTTTAAGCTGACAACTGGGTTTTGAAATACAAAATTATGATAGTATTCATGCAACTTTGTTATATGCAACACATAATTTGCGTGTGGTGGTTATTTTTATCCCAACATAGACAAAAAAATTGACAATTTTGGGGGAAATGTGTTGGGGTAGGGGTAAAATTTTTTATATTTAGAGTCACATTCAACACCCCTTGTTTTTCTTAATAATGTTTTAAGACATCTAATGTATCGCCTAGAACAATTAATTGCCATATCTGCAAATGTATTCTATAGATTTGATACATATTGCGATTTAAAACTTAACTATGGACAAATCTGAAATAATGAAAATTCCCATTTTTCATCAATCTGGGCAGAAATATTGAGTTTTAGTCGACCAATGGTGTTAAAATACCAAAGTATGTTGTAATTCATGGAACATTGACATATACAACACATATTTTGTATGATCTTGTTATTTTTATGCGAACATAGACCAAAAAACAACAATTTCAGGGAAAATTTGTAGGGTTAGGGGTAAAATTTTCTGTAATCAGAGTCACATTTAACACTCCTTGTTTTTCCTGGCAATGTTTTAAGGCACCAAATGTGTCGCTTGGTACAATTAATTGGTATATTTGCAAATATATCCTCCAGATTTAGCATATATAACAATATAACAGTGGACTTTGGACAATTCTGAAATGTTGAATATTACCATTTTTCATCAATTTGGGGAGAAATGATGAGTTGTCGTCGACCAATGGCTGTTAAAATACCAAATCATAGAGTAATTCACGCAACATTGTCATATACAACACACATTTTGCATGTTGTGGTTATTCTTATGCAAACATAGACCAAAAATCACCAATCTCAGGGAAAATTTGTTGGGGTAGGGGTAAGATTTCCGGTATTTAGAGTCACATATAACACTCCTTGTTTTTTTAAACAATGTTTTAAGACAATGTATGTATTGCTTAGGACACTTAAATGGCACATCTGCAGATATATTCTGCACATTTGACATATTTTGCGATTTAACGATGAAATACGAACAAATCTGAAATGTTGAAAATTCCGATTTTTTCATCAATTTTTGGTGAAATATTGAGTTTTAGTCGACCAATGGCTGTTGAAATACCACATTTTGATGTAATTCATGCATTATTGTCTTATACAACACATATTAAGTGTGGTCTGGTTATTTTTATGAGAACATAGACAAAAAATTGACAATTTCAGGGAAAATTTGTTGGGGTAGGGGTAAGATTTTCTGTAATCAGATTCACATTTAACACTCCTTGTTTTTCTTGGCAATGTTTTAAGAAACCAAATGTGTCGGTTGGTACAATTAATTGGCATAGTTGCAGAAATATCCTCCATATTTGGCATATATAACGATATAGCAGTGGACTTTGGACAGTTCTGAAATGTTGAAAATTCCCATTTTTTACCAATTTCGGGCAAAATATTGAGTTTAAGTCAACAAATAGCTGTTAAAATATAAAATTATTGTATAATTTATGCAACATTGTCCGTTACATCACACATTTTGCGTCTTCTTGTTATTTTAATGCGAAAATAGGCAAAAAATTGACAATTTTAGAGTAAATTTGTTGGGGTAGGGGTAAGTTTTTTTGATATATGATGTATATTTTACCTAAAAACGGCCATTATTTGTTATGGTTGTAAAGCAAATATAATAAGCTTTCATTTGATACCTATCTTAAATGATATTTGTTTACTAAAAATAATATTAGGCAAAAGAAAGACAAAACTTATTCAAAAACGAAATTATTCAAAGGTCCCTGTATTTGGTATATTTGAAAATAAAATTTTGGTCATCTTAAATATGTTAACATTGTCTTAACCTATTTTATATTGAAGAAATTCGATTGAAAAATCCAAAAACAATTTTCAGAATCGGGAATTGAGATGCACTTCGGGTTCTCTAAACCATCAAACTTACGCAATTTCAATGAAAATATCAGTTTTTTTTCGTCAATATTTCATTGGGGTAGGGGTACGTTTAATTGCGCTATAGAACGTATTTGGCATAAACATTGTAAAAACTTGGGTTCTTTGTAAAGCTCATAAAAAAAGCAATCATTTGATGCCTCGTTTTTATAACTTGAAAGCATTTTGTCAACATTTTGTAGCAACTGAAAGAAAAACTTTTACGAAAAACGAAATTTTCCAAATTTCTGTAGGTGGGGCTAAAAATGGGCCAAATTCCCCAAGTGCGTGCAGGTTATGCTCATGTTAACATGTTTTATTTTGAAGGGGGGATATATGCGGACTTTAAAAAAATGGAAGGTTTCTGAAGTTTGGGGGGTGCACGGGGGGTTATTCCAACCCATGGACTAATGAAGAGCGGCATTTACAAATCGAAAATTGTCACTTTTTCAAATATTCTATCAATATTGCAAGACGGAACTTTTGAGATAGGGACTCTTTGTAGTTGAAGGCAATGGCGGATTCGGCTTTTGAAAAGAGGGAATCAAATAGGGGACAGAAATCGATTTTGTAAGTTTTAATCGTATTTATTTGCCTAAATTCTACACGAAATTTTTAATTAAGATAAAGGAAGTACCACACCTCCCAAAACTAGATCCGCCAATGCAAAGGCATTAAAATTAGTGCCTCAGTACCAGTAATGAGGGTAAGAACTGTATGTTTGACCCATTAAATAAATACATTCCGACATATCTCCTTAACAACTTGTTAAAATTAATACCCTTACAGTATACCATACTAGTAAGATTTGCGAAATGACATGTTTTTTAAGTGTTAAAAAAAATCATTTCATCCGAGCAGCATAGCAAAATTATACACCTTTGCTCATCATTAAGAATGAGCAAATAAAGGGATATGGAGTACATTCGGGAGTAAATAAATTGGGGGGGGGGGGTAACTTCATATATTTTAGTAAACAGGTAAGTGCCAAAAATTCGGGTATGGTTTTTAGCTCGAAATGTATAAAATTTAGGCGTGTCTCTTAAGGCATTTGGATATAAATACGGATAGAGAAAAAATAATGTATATAAATTTGGGTATCAAATAAAGAAAAGGGGTGAAAATGCGCATTAATTTAATAGGGGACATAATTCATTTGTAATATCTTCTTTAATTAAAAGTGAAATATTTCATACACTTAATGCCTTGTTTCTTTGATGTTTTAATATATAAATACAGGTCACCAATTTGGATTTGTTATATAATACAAAAATACCGAAGTTGCAGAAAAACCTGTAAATTTGGTTATGCTGTACACGTGTTTCAAGGAGTAACCTCTCATCAGCAGCATTAAAATCAAATAATATGGAAAGCCGTTATCCAAAAGTAGTCAAAAAACAGAAGTACTCATTACCAAATAACATCGAAATAGGAGGCCAAATCCAGTACCAAGGACATCTTCCGAGTGCCATACAAGGAATGAAGCCTTAGTATTTTTAAAGTGTTTGAATTTTGACAAAACAGTAAATTTCTATAAAACGCAAGGTAAATTGTTCATGTCAGACAAGTCTGACTATTGGGCTGGTGAATATCCTCGATTGGATTATGTTTTAAGTACAACAGTATATAAATTCGGGGTATGTTTCTGAAATCATTTTGGTACACCCCTACAAGAAAAAATACCAAGCCCCCCCCCCCCCAAAAAAAAAAATAAAAAATAATATATGCAGAAATGGGACAAATTCCTACGACTACATGACAAGATTCAGTAAGTTGAACAATGCTTATATTTTTTTTTCATCACATAAAATCCCCTTCGAGTGCTAAACGATGTATTTTTTGTACTAACAGGATCTTTTCGGTAACAAATATTTGACTCGACAGTCCCGTATATCATTTGTGTTCGCTGGTAATATCCGGTCATTTGGTAGAAAACGTGTATACTGAATGTAGGCACTGTCCAAGCTCTTGAAAGATACAAATTCCAGGCAGTTTGTGTTTTTACCGTTACCTATTCGACATGCTTTTGTTTTCACAAGAAAACAATAACGTGCTTTTAAAAAAGAAGAAAATACATAAATCAGTCTATTTTCTTTTCAACTAATCAAAGTGAACTATTTTTCTCAAATTAAGAAATTCCCCTCGAATGTTTCACAAACTGTCAGACATGCGAAGTATTTCAATGAAAGATTGTGTTATACGCACTCAAAAAAGTTTCAAATTGTTATTGGAATTACTGAGTGACTGACCCACAGGCACTACATGCTTGTTTTTTACACGCAATTTGCATGACCCACTTCTACTTAATTTGTTAAGAGATCCATGTATTTAATCGGATGTGTTCTCGAGGGGGTACATTTCATCTATATTTACCTAAATTCTGCATGTAATTAATTATATTTGAAAAAGGGGTCAAAACCCAAGACACCCTGGTCGATCAGGATACATGCACTGGCAACTTTTGTCTATTTTATGCAAAGCAATGTTTTGACAAAATTTATTTTTCAATTAATATGCATTTTCACAAGAAGATGTGTTGGTTCTATATTTTGCCTAACACTATTGAAATAATTTTCATTATTCCATTCGGAATGCTGGCGGTAGGACATTGGTGCTGATTTTATATATTTCAATCATAATTTCATACTTTATTTGTCAAAGTGCACTTTCGGGTTATAAATGGTAGCCAAGTGCTTTCTCTCTATGCTTAGAACCGTTTCAGGGACCAGGTATTGGCTGAAATATTGTTTCAGTTTATCCACAAGCAGCTCTAAATACACGTCCTTGTTTTGAGGAAATATGTTGTTTATCAACACTGCTGAATAAGCTCATCCCGTGTATTGTAATGATAAGAGTAATTTTATTTCACTAATACAACACCAATAAGGGAATAGCTTTTGCCTGAGCTGTATTTAGTATTAAACGAATGTTGGATGGAGTACATGCTTGTTTTTAAAACGAAAATGTTTATAATGTTACAAAGTTTTATTTAAAAAGATTCTGTAATTCAGAAAATATTATGTTTTTATGATTCAGTAAATAAATAATGCTGTAACTTCCTGTGAAGCAGTGATCGAGTAAATCACAATAATTCCGTAAACTATAAAATAACAGAATGTTACTTTCTGTTATCAAGTATCTTCTTGGGGAAATACACTGGCTCTGGGTTCCAATTTTCTTTAATTTGAACATGATACTACGAGCTCCAACACATGAACTCCGGACTCCAACATAAGGACTCCGGGCTCCAACATAAGGCTCCGGCCTCTACTCACAGGGCACCAGGCTTCACTCATAGGAATCCGGGCTCAACTCACTGGGCTCCTGGCTCAGCATGGACACCGAGCAGACATAGAGACATAGAGCTCTGGAGTCCGTGTTTTTACCCCAATCGATGATTTAGTTAACAGTTAGCAAATTGACTTATTTTTTTCTGTCAAACACTGACTATCAGCTCATGTTTGCTTGCATTAGTTCTATTATTTCAACAGAATATTCTAAATGACATAGAATACAAAATATTTCTTCAATTAAAAACACAATATTTCGACATTTTATCTTTGTAATTTTTCTCGGTCCTTGAAATAAAGTGTATTTTTTTGGCATGTTTTTTTTTTTTTTTTTTTTTTTTTTT
>MJUU01060456.1:13633-46857 GCA_002080025.1 Modiolus philippinarum
TTTTCCTTCAACATATCTATGGACTATAAAATTAAGGAAAATAGTACAATTACAGGGTATGGACATACAGATACGAGTAAGAGACCTACCTAAAAGTATACAAAACATGATTTATAAAATCTATATCGCTGTACATGCAGAAATTTCCTTAAAAAACCTCATTTAAAGATGATATTGTAGAATAATTTTATTGCCTTCACTAATTAAGAAAATTTCATAGGTTTTTTAGGTTATTCGAAATTACCAGTGAAAAAGCTTTAATTTTTTTTTAATAATTGGAAAAAAAAAGAATGAGTGTGGGGAAGCTGGAGACGGGGTATGAATTCTATCAGGTGTGCTTGATTTAATATGGGTCTTATATATTTATTCGTCCCAAACCTATATGTATTATGTGTCTGCATTTATATAAACGAGGGACAGAACTAGTAAATATTGTCAGGAATTCCAGTATTTCTATTCTTGAGTTGAATCACTTAGATTCGCTAACGATTGGAAAAGAAAACTAACAGCTTGCCTTTGTTTGTAAAAATGTACAAATATGATAAAATTTACTATCAAACCAGCAAAAATTTTAGAATATCTGTCCATATCTGTGAACGATGATGACAGTCAATGTCAGACAAGGTAAAGACAGAGAACATTTGTCTATAGCTGCAACAGACAATGACAGTCAATGTCAGTCTATGTAACAGTTTAAAATGTTTGCCAATGTCTGTATGTGATGTTGACAGTCACTGTCAGACAGATGAGAGTTTAAAGTGTTTGTCCTTGACTGTGAGCGATGTCCACAGACATTGACAGTCCTGGTGAATTTTCAAAAGTCTAAGATCGCCTGTCAATGTCACCAGCAGTCCGACACAGTCATGGGCAGACATAGTAAAATTCTGTCAACGACTGTCAGTGTCAATGGAAGTCACTAGCAAAGAAATGCAATAAATTTCACAGTCTTTTTCAGTTTTCAGCAGCCTCTGACAGTCAAAAATGACTGTCACTGGTAAGGACAGTCATTTTTTTTGGTTCATTGTGAACCTCATCTGTCAATGAGTTTTTTTTGTATAATTTTGAAAAATCCGAAATTAAATTAAACTAATGTCCTTTCTTAAAGTACAAAAAAGCCCCAAAAAATTAAAAAAAACGAATTTCGAGTTTGGTCAGAAATTTATAAAGTCGTACCGTCTGTTGTCAATGGAATAATGGAAATAATTTCAATAGTGGCAGGCAAAATGTAACGCCGACCTTTTTTACATATTATGAAGACTTTTTCGTATAAGTATTGTCAAAGCATGGCAAAAGCTGTCAGTATTGTTAATTTAGCCGATCTGCCTAGGGGTTGTCATGGTTTTGACCCTTTTTTTCTAAATATTTCTAATTTCATGCATAATTTAGTTAAACAATGATGAAAAGTTATTATGCCCTCCTCCTCTGTTAAGTGATAAAGAAGTTATTGTTCATGGATCTCTAGCAATGTAGATGTGTGTTATGCATATTGTATGAATAGGGGAATATACAACTATGTAGTACCTATGGGTAAATCACTCAGTAGGGCCTCTAATTCAAATTACAATCTGCATTTATCTGATTGACATTTTATACGTATGGCACAATGTAATCTCATTTAAATACTTTGCATGTTTAATAATTTCTGAATTTGGTAATTTGAGATAACAATTTAGTTTTATTATTAAGTACTGAGACATAGTCACGGTTGCATTTAAGATTAAAAAGCTCTAATTAATTTTTTGTGAAAACAATAGCATGTTGAATAGGTAACGACAGATATACAAATTGCCCGGGATGTTTCGAACTCCGGGATTTGGACACTGTATAGTACTGATAACTTGAAAGATCACAGCCTATATTCAATACACCTTTTCTACAAGATGACCGGATATCCAACAAATACACAAATAACAAACACGCCAATGAAATTGTTCCTTTTTGTCATTGCTGTCCTTCAACACTTGGAAACTCGACGTGTTTACAATTCTTAGAGTAAGTCAAATATGGACTGCTGCAACGATTAAAGCAGAATAAAGATATGTTTTGCTATTCAAGAAACGGAAATGCATGCTCAACTTATCATCTGGTCACGTGACCAAAGAGGTCACCATTTAATTGTCGTTTATCGTGAAAGGAAAATGCACAGTACTGGACAATATATCTAAGATATTCTAAGAGTTCGTTTTTAACAATGTTTCAATCAAATATTGTTCTTTATTACATTATCTTTCTAAAGATATAAATTATTTTAGAATCAGAATATGTTTGGTTATTTCAAAATTGATTTGAAAATTTGCCATGTTAAATGTAAATTGCTCCGTTAATTTCTTTGTAAATATAGTAAATTTCGTGTTGGTTGGTGTAGGAATTGCATAATATTTTGAAAATACAATAACCTTTTAAAAATAATTTCCTTATCAAATTTTCTACGAGAAAATATAATTTTTGACACTTAAAGAGATGATTCTTTACTTAAAAATTCATTTGAAACATGCCTGTAAAGGAAAACTCGTGCAGAAATTTGGTAAAATCAGATTAAAAAAACGAGCAAAAATTGAATTGAGTCTCCTTTTTAATGGAACCCTATTTGGACCCCCTTTTTCAAAGACTGGTTCGGTCAGTGTCTTGAATCACATGCATCTCGAAAATCCTGTATTGTAATATAAGTATAGCGTTTGAAAAACGACAAGTTTGTATTTGTGATTGCCGGTCTACATCTGCTTATTCTATGAGTTTATTTTTAAAATAGATTAGAAAAATGCCATCCAGAATATCAACGAAAGGTGTAAAACCCATACAGAATGAAGCTATCTGTCATATTGCTGACTATAGACAAGTAACTTGTGATATTGTACAGCCATGTAAAAAATTAACAAAAGACCTACGTTTTCCGCATGCTAATAACCAGTTTTATCAAAAACGCTACAAAGCATGACTGAAAACACACCATTGTTTGATTTATTGATCTTTTCTGTTATACTTGACTTAACATATTAAACAAACAGTTCAAGAAGACCGTGAAATAAAACATTTAAACCACACCACATATGGAAAAATACAACAAATCGCATAGATACACCTTGCACTAGAACCACAAAAGCATGTACCTCAAATAGAAACTTGCAAAAATGTCAGAATCTCCTTAAGTTTTATTTCTTATGTGGCATCACAGTAAATCTTGTATCAATTGATTATACCTTGTTATCGTGTTGTATGTGAAATAATAATCCAGTAGACCATTGAAGTCATTTCTCAAAAACGTGATATTACTTACACAATATATATCTAGGCTTTCAATTTCCTACAAATTCATAAAAGTTCTGACAAGACGATATCTAGAGCAGAGACATAGATTTATCTATTATATGTTTAGACTGATTTCTAAGCTCACTGATATTAAGTTCTACTAGACAATCATCTTCGGCTTGGCCGATTTTGTAAAAAAAAAAAAAAAAAAAAAAAAAAAAAAAAAAAAAAATTGGTGCCAGTGAAAATAAATATTCTATTCCTGCTTGTCTTGTCATGAAAATAAATAATTTGATGTTGATTTGAAGAATACTCTTTTTAGTGCAACTGTATTTTTTTTGTTGAAAATAAATAATTTTTCTACACAAATTCGCCCAAGCCTCCCCCCCTGAAAATCAAATGGGCGTCCCGTTATGAATAAACGTCTATTCGAAAACATTTTGAATTTATAAAATTTCCCAATCTTGTAATTGGCCTGCTTGCATACTTAATCATGTTAAAACACCTAACAGTTTGCAAATATTCACATTACCACCAAAATGCGAAGGATTAATTTAAAATTTATATTGGAAGATTAGAAGAAATGTTACCAGAAACGTGACAAAATGTAGTCAATTATATTATCATTCCATCCATTCGCGCTAATTACGTAAGGGTAATATGTGTAATTGATACATGCATATTGCATTGGTGATGTAAAAGAGGCTGACAGTGGGTAAATAAACAGTGGGCATATACAGTGCAGAAATGATTATGTTATATACATGAAGAATAACCTTTTGATTTTGATTTCTTCGAATTACATTGCATTTTTGGCAGTTGAATTGTATAAACAGTGAAACTTGATTCAAGAGGTCACCTTCGGTATGGAGTCGAGCTGGTCTTTTAAGAGAGATGGCCTTTTAAATGAGGTTAAATTTATATGAAATATTCTACGCAGGGAACTATAGAAGGTGACCTTTAAAATCAGATGGCTGCTTATTCAAGGTGACCACTTAGGCAAGTTTGGTTGTATAATTCTTGCTTAAATCTTTAAATAAGTCTTAATGTATTTATTTTTTTATTTGTTTATTTTATTATGAAATCAGAGACACTGGAATGAAGTGCAGATCAAGAATTTCGGGGTCTCTAAAACAAAACAAAGGACCTCCTTTGTGCACAAAGGGGCACAAAGTAGCACAAAGAGCACAAAGGGGTATTAAATCAGCACAAAGTACATGGAATTTATTTGTATGATAAAAAAACATATTTATATGTTACTGACTTTTGTTTCAGCAAAAGCGTGATCCACAAAACACGAAATATCTACGAAGATAGCAAACACCTCGGGAACCATAGAATACTGGAATTTCAATCACAAAAATAGGGAGAACTATACACGAAAAGAAAAAATCAAAATAACTAATTCTTCGTATATCAGATATGTCAGTGTATATTCGTGTTTTATCGTTTTCTTAAATCTGGACAAAACAAAATATCTACTGAAATATTTTAACTGTACGAAGATAGCAGACTGTACGAAGATAGCAAACACACCGGGAACCGATAATACGGGAATTCCAATCACAAAAACACAGGGAGAGCTATACAAGAAGAAAATGAAATACACTGATAACAAAACTCATAAACAAGATGCTATTTTTTTTTCTTTGTTTCCAATTTGAAATCAGTCTTGAATAACCATATGTTATTTTTTTTCATTTTGCATTTTTGATTAACACTTGATTAACCAATGATACACAATGGTTTACAAATTAAACGGAAATTGAAATCATTTTATGTGTTTTTTATGATAATTACTACGATGAAGGTTAATTTATTATAAGGAAAATCCTATTGTTTTTACAAAGTTATACTTAAATTTTAAAAGCCTTAATTTGAATCTTGAGAAACACATTATGTGTTCCGGAAAACAACATGTCTTTACCGCCGTTGAAATTTAATTTGACAAAATCGTGAATATATTTAATATGTGGTAAAAAACATTTTAAAACAAAAATTTGACATTTTTGGTAAAAATACACGAATTAAAGTAATAAAAATACAATTCAATGTCCTTTGTGCTGATTAAATACCCCATGTGCTACTTTTTGCTACTTTGTGCTACTCCGTACTCCTTTGTGCATAAAGGAGTTTCTTTGCGGCGTCTTAAGAGACCGAGAATTTCCTATTTATGTCAATGGCATTTAATTTCTACAGATTCGACTCGATTTAAGGACTTATTTAGGTCACAAATTTACTGCAAAAAGGTGCATATTGACGCAAATAAAGCACTAAATCGAGTTGCATCTATAAAAATTTAATGCCATTCACGTAGATCAGGAAATTCTCGATACGCACTTCGACCCCAGTGACATATAAAGGCAATGATGTACAGAAGTTTTCTGGACAGTATTTCTTCCTCAAGATTGTACGCAAGGAAATACGACAGTACAAAATGAGGTGTACAGCTGTGGTATGAACAGTACATTTTTTTCCTTTCCTAGTAATGCCATGTTTTAAACCAGTTTAACATATCTAAAAAGTTAGTCGACTGAGTTCGAGTTCAACTTTAAAAGATGCCTATAGTGATCAATGAGTACGGGAAGGATTGGGTATGATAATGGAATCTCAAATTTGAAAATAAGTATTCAAATATCAAATTCTCAATAAATAAATCCAACGTCCCGAAAAATGGCAACGAAGATCTCGGATCCCGTCAGAGGGTTGATCACGAATTCCCGCTGAATAAATTAACTGATCCCGGTGTCCAGTTGTTTGTTTCTTCTAAACTGTAAGAGATATGATTAAAAAACGATAGAATTGATTCGAATTACGATTAATAAAGTCACGTGTTTCAAAGAAGGAATACTGATATAAAAAAAAATGAAATAAATGTTGATTCGTTTCATGGAAAGGGAAAATTAGAGTTTTATGTATGTACTTTTATCACTTTTGAGGAATTATCTTTAGAATCGTTGTTTCTAGAGAGTTTAAAATTTAATTACACACCATTAACGAAAACTATCTTGAGAGAATTTTGCGGAGCAAAGAATCCACAACCTTCGTATATTCTGAAATCAGAGAGCAAAAAATATATAAAAAAATTGAAAATCAAAATACGAAAAAACTTGATTGAAATTTGAGTTTAAAAATTATAAATATTGAAGAAAAAACAGGAGGAATATTTAAAATACTGAGAATATCTGTCCATGCCTGTGAATGATGCCCACAGTCAATATCAGACAAGATAAATGCTGAGAATATTTGTCCATGACTGTGTCCGACAATGACAGTCATTGTCAGTCTAGGTAATAGTTTAAAATGTTTTTCAATATCTGTATGTGATCTCGATAGTCATTGTCAGACAGATGAGATTAGTATAAGAAAGATAACACGAAACACCTACAATGGCCGTAAACCACAATCACCTGCCACAATCCACCAGGGAACCGCACGAGAAAAAAACGAGAGTTTAAAGCGTTAAAGCAATATCGACAGACATTGACGGTCAAGGTATTTTTTTTTTAGAAAATCCGAGATCGTCTGTCAGTATCACCAGCAGTCCAACAGAGTCATGGACAGACATAGTATTTTTCTGTCAATGACTGTCACTCAATGTCAAAATTTCTGACAAACAAATACAGTATATCTTACAGTCTTTTTCAGTCTTTTGCTGTCGCTGACAGTCTTAAAATGACTATCACTGGTTAGCACAGTCATTTTTGGGGTTCATACTGTCTTTTTCATAGCACAAGCAAATGTATAGGCGGGATACAACTCAGAAAACTCATATTCAGCGGAGTCAGGAACTTAATCAAATGAAGACTTGTCTGTCACAATAAGATTTCTTTGAACTGTATCCCCAACCAAATCATTACAAAGAAGAAGTTGTACACCATCAAAGGGCAATGATGACTTGATCACTAGGTCACAGGTCCAGGAACAATGTCTGAAGACAAATAAACATTGTAGAGAGGAGTAGCAGTATAACCACTAGAATCGACCCTTTCTTTAAGAACATTTCTACCAGTACTAGAAATATCATTAAACGGGAGGGTCTCCGCCAACAAAAAAGACTTTTAGGCTCCAGTATCTCTCAAAATTAAAATAGAGATAGAACTACAAAAATCACTCAAAAGCGACCAAAAACCATCACTTATATATGGTTAAAAAAATCTCCATAATGAGACTAGATGGTGATATGACCTCGACCTTGCTAACAGGATCAGAAAGAGACTTAACCTAAAAAAAAGAACTATGCACTTCTATACAAAAATGAGGCAAACATTGTGAAGACTCAACAAAACCACTGGGCATTATTTTACTTCCCTTCCTTTGCTTTAACCTATAACAGGCAGATATCAAATGGCCTTCCTTCTAACAACAATTATCCGTAATCGACTTAAATGGCTTCTGTGACTGTGAGGGGGGATAGGACTTGGACGAGCTATTTACTGGACTTTTCATACTATTTACATCATTTGTAGTTTTGGATGAAAAATTTTTGTAATACTATGATTTCTAAAAAGTTTCTGTGGTTTATTTAAAAAATGTGCTGTAAGTGAAAAATCATTAGCTAAACGTGCAGGAATTTCCAAAGTTTTAGATTTTTGTTAATCAATAAAAGTTAAATGTCATTACTAATACACCTCTCAAATTCTTCAATTAAAAGTTATTGACGTACTTTCTCATGATTGTTATTTCTTGTCTTTGATGTACACCAACAATATAATAATTGCTCTTTTGTTCTAGTAAACTCTACGTAGGTTTGGTCAATCTGTTTTTCTGCATTCCTATATTTTTGACAGTAAGCTTCAGGGGCCAGTTCAAAGGCTTTAAGAATTAACTCTTTTACAGTCTCATAATCTGAATCATGATCTACTGACAACTGAGTGTAAATTTCCCTGGCCTTGCCAATTAACACATTCTGTTATAGCACTGACCAATTGTGTTTTGACCACTTTAAATTCTGGGATATTTTCTCAAAACGCAGAAAATATTTGTCAACATCCTTTTCTTGAAAAGGAGGGACTAACCTGATGATTTAGCAACATCAAATGTCTGAGAATTCTGAGAAAACTGTTGCTTCTTTTCGGCAAATTTTAGTTTTATTTTCATTTCTAATTGAAAAATTAGCTCTCTTTCTTTTTCCTGCTGTTAAATTTCTAATTTTCTTTCTCTTTTCTGTCTCTCTATTTCTAATTTTCTTTCTTCTCCTATCTCTCTAGTACTTATTCTAATTTTCTAATTTCTAATTCTTTTTGAATCTCTATTTTTTGAATTTACAATGAAAGTGTTTGACCGGCAAAAGTTTCCAAAACCGATTCATCAAAAATGTGTTCTTCAACCAAATAATTTGCAGTTACACACTGAATTTCTAATTTTCGCATTCCCGATTTGACATTTAATTTCAAATGTTTTCCTAAAATAATCAACTCATCCTTTTTAGATCCTCAAAATTTTCTACCTGACACGCAGACATGAATTATTTTTGATCAAATGACACATTGTAAACATTTTATGGTTGACTTTAAAAATTTTATATTTAGCAAAAATATAATTATTTCCTTTTTAAAACAATTACGAAGATCCCGGACGAGCCCCCAATTTCTGTTATGCGGTATAAATTATTGTAAATTGAAGTCAGCAAAATACAACAACTTTGGCTTAAATTAACTTTTTAATAAGACGGAAAATAATAATTTTACAAATCAAAACATATGGTAACTTATCCGACAATAATGAAGTCCAAGTAAATATGCAAATAAATAATTCACAGAAGTCCACCAATACATGTCCAGTTGAATATTCTTTATCATCCTGACTAAATTGTTGATAATAGATTCACAATAAATGATGTCGATTTTCTATACAAAAGATGTGCGTAATAATCCTGTATAAACTAATTAAAATGACTGCCCTAACCCTTTATTGCTACCTTATATTTATACATTCATTGTTTCTAGAAATATCATTCTCAAGATATGACTGGATTACTCCATGTCAACTGATAATCAATGACTAAAATGATCATGTGAGGAAAATATCTAGAAAATTCTTTGTGTTAAATATCTAAATTCAAATTATAGAAAATTATACATGTTCTCAGTTGTAATAACTTTAACCATTGTTTATTTTAAACAACTAACATAACTCGGCCAAAGATATCACATAATACATTAAGGTGTTACAAATAAGAAACAATGAATAAAATGCATTATAGAATGTTAACAATATTTAATTACCTATAACAATAAGAATAAATAAACTAGATAAGAAGTTGTTATTGCTCTGTCTGGTGATTGACGTGTTGCCTTTAGGTATAGTAAAGATTAGAGAGAGATGCAACATATAACGTACATGTTTATCTTTATCTCGAATATAGAGCTGGTAAAATTTATACGAACATTTTTTTCATGCAACTTAATAGGAAAGTATCAAAATCGGAAGATTAATTTGCATATCAATCTATCATGCATTTCAGTACCAATTACATGAATTAATAAAACATATTAATCGAGGTTAGTAGCTACAATAACAGGACAGGTAATTTGGTTTGTCAGTAGTATTGTCATGTGCTTCCAGTAATGTGATGAGATCGGATCGGTATTTTAAATAGTTCTTCTGTATTTCAGTTTTCTTTTCTATTTCAGAATATGAACAAAAATTAAGCTTAAAGCGTTAAACAACACCCTGAACATTTACTTTCGCCAATTACAATTATTAACGGGCAAATCTTTAATTTAATGAACACTTAAATTAATGGATTAGGTACGATTGAAAAATTAAATATATCCTAAGATATGTTGGTTTAAAAAAATTGTAAAAAATCTAATCATGTCAAAGCATTGTTTGTTCCAAGTCATTAGTGAAAAGAACTTGCATTTTTTAATATTTTAATTTGAACAGAATATGCAGAAAATAGGTTAACAGTTAACTTTGGCATTTTGTTATTTATGACCAATGGGCCAATGCCTCTGCTGATCAGTACCCGAGGATATTTATCAACCCAGTAATCAGTACTAATCCGATTTATTTGGAAACTTGTAATATGTAAATTAAACAAAATTATATTGGAAATTAAGGAGTATCTCCCTCATGATTACCTCTATCCTTAGCTGATTTTTGGCTTTCCTATTTACATACTATTTAACTCAGACAATGCTTGTAACTTGTTGTTTATCAATTTTTACAAATATTTTGATTGATGGATTTACATTTTTTACTTGATCTGTACTGAAAAGACAGAAGTTTTCGGAATGGCCATATGCAGAAACTAAATTCACAGTTAACTTCGTTTTTTTTATTTCTTTTCATCAAGTCTTCGCAGGCCAGAACTTTAAGTTTCAAGAGACTTTTGAATCTCAAATAAAATCGTTTCTGGCAAAAATCTATTTGCAGATACTCTTTCTTTTGATCCTTGATATATATATATATATATATATATATAATATTTGAAATGTGGCTAAATGCAAACTGTCTAAGATCTTTTCTTTCGCATGGCTGTTATCGGTATTCGTGAATCAGTATAATTTTGACTAAATTTCAACGATTCAAAATCTTGTTTGGTCATTTTTTGGAGTTATATGAAGTGTTAGTAGCCTGACTCAACATAATTGCAATTTAAACATGGGAAAATATTGATTTCATGAGACAATTTCTATTCAGAGAGGATTTGATTATATAGGATAAGATTTGGAATCTTTTAATTTAAAGAAAACCAATTTTCATGGGAAATTAAAATTGATTGCTTAAAAAAATAATGAGTTTCCGATATTTAAACTTTAAGTTCTAGCCCATGGATTAAATTATCCCACCGTCCAACCTCTAACCACCATTTATGAACTCCGACCACATGTTTTACGGTCCACTTACATCTCTTCAAAATAAAACATTTCAACATGAACAAATCCATCCCAAAACAATTTCAAATTTTAGTTTTTAACAAAAGCTTTTCTTTCATTTGCTTCAAACTGTTGATTGGTACCTCTCAGTTATGAGAGGTGGAATAAAATGATAGCGTATGGTAAAAACTTTACAAATATCCAACATGAATACCATTTTGTACCCAATACGTTCTAGAAATTGAAAAAAAAACCTTACCTCTACTCCTTCAAAATGTTGACGGACATTTTAAGATTTTTTAAGAGTTATATAAATTCAACGGATTATAGAAACAAATGCGCTTTTCACTTTATAAATCTTGCTTTTAATGTCATTCCGTAAAAGTAAAACCTGTAAACATGATGCTTACACGTTTTTAATGACCAAACTATCACTTTGAACTAGACAAATAAAACAGATCTTTGATTTTTTTTCCGTTTTCGTCAGTTTTGTCCTTCTCTTGCCTCATCCCATCTATTAGTATTTCAAATAAATGAAAAGTGGATATAAAATGAATGTACAAAATTTCTTCTGTACAACTAGAACAAATGATAGCAATTTTTAAGTAATATAACCTGTCTACGTCTAGATTTAACCTCTTCAAAAATACACTGATTTATTTGTCAAATGATTATAGTAATATAATCTAGACACTTTTATACAGAAATGTCAGTCATGTCGTCACAGTGACGTCATAAACATGCCATATTTTGGGAAAGTAATCAAATACGGTCTTTTTGTATGAAGTTTTCATTAAAATCAAATGTGAGCAGCAGCTTCACCTAAAACGATATTTTAACCATATCAATATCTTATAAAAGAACGTCTCATAGCAATGCTGTTGTTCATGTCAAAATATTAATGAGAAAACCTCAAAATGAGGCAATTTTTTTAAGGATTTTAAGGATTTTCCGAAAAAAAAACCACTAAGTTTGAAAGCCTAGTATGAAATATGAGACAAAATTCAAAACTAAGATTATTGATATCTGATAGACTAATGTCTTATGGACATCTTGAGAGTGATAATTGATTAATTTACAATACTTTGTATTTTTGAATATGAGGGGCCAAAAATTGGTCTTACGATACCTCCTCCTTTACTCTAAATTGTCAATGTTTTTTGTCTTTGTTCGCATAAAAATAACCAGAACACGCAAAATGTGTGCTGTATATGAAAATTTTGCATGAATTGTATTATGGTATGGTATTTCAACAGCCCACATAATGGACAATGGGAAATTTTCAGCATTTTAGATGTTTTACTAAAAACTGATAAAAGATTGGAATTTTCTACATTTAGGACTATACCACAATTCCCTGTTAAATGGTTATATAGGTCAAACCTTAAGGATATATCGGCATCTCTGCCAAGTAATTGCTTTAAGCGATACATTAGTTGTTTTAGGACATTGTTTAAAAGGGAAAGAAACAAGGAGCGTTTAATGTTTCTCTTAATTCCAACAATTCTAAAAAGTTTTCCTTACAATTGTGAATGTTTTTACTATGATCGCATACGCAAAATCTACATTGTATAAAACAATGTTTCATGAATTATAACATGATTTGGCATTTGACAACACACTTGTCGGCTTTTAATTAATATTTTGTCAGAAATTGATGGAAAATAGGTATTTTCAGCATTTC
Organism: Modiolus philippinarum; assembly: GCA_002080025.1. Classification (NCBI taxonomy): domain Eukaryota; kingdom Metazoa; phylum Mollusca; class Bivalvia; order Mytilida; family Modiolidae; genus Modiolus; species Modiolus philippinarum. The sequence continues at coordinate 26,390 of MJUU01060456.1, forward strand.
AAATTGGTCAGAAACTCACTGTTAAATCGTTAGATGTGGCAAAATCCGAAGGATATATCTGTATATATTCCAATATTGATTGTTGTAAGACATACCGTCTTGAACTTACTATGAGGTATGAGCAAAGGACATTGTTGAAGGTCTCATGGTGACTTCAAGATGAAGAACAACAATGAAAGCGTTGTTCCTTTGCTAGTCTTTTACCATGTATTTGTAGAGACTTTGTCTCATGTGCATATACCCCATATCTTTTCATTCACCACAAACAATGGTCGTCTTAATATACTGTTAAGCAAAACAAGAAATATAATTAGGATTTAATCTTTGGTCCGATATTTGTGAAAATTGGGAATTTTAGCATTTTTGATTTTTTAAAAAAATTCAAAGTTGAATTATTGAATTTGTCAACTATGAAGCGTATTTCTTCCAGACTGCGATTAACTTTGTCTCAAATATACTTGAGGCATCTAAAGGCACTATATTTATGTACAATTAGTGTTCAGGACGCATAATACAAACTTTGTCGCCCATACTCCAGAAAAAAAGGCGAAATTCATATTGTCGTGATAATTTTTACTTCAAACTATTACGTCACAGTATTTAATGACCTTAATATACATTTATTGTATCCAGCTTCGTCTTTCACATGCCAAGATTTTTTATGTGGGATTTGAATTTTTTTTTTTTTTTTTTTTTTTTTTTTTTTTTTTTTTTTTTTTTTTGTATTTAAAGAATAATCATATTTTATACGTCTTACTTTCTAAAGTACATAAAAATCCGAAGTGTTCTACACCTTATTCTCAAAATAACTACCCCAGTGTCATTCATTAGTAAATTGTTTGACTGTGAGTTTTATTATAATTTATTATAACTTCATTAAAGTAGAAATGCCCCCCTCCCTTTCTCTGCGAGAAACATGTTATATTACATGTATAGTTTTATTGGTCTTTGTCTTGTAGCATGTCAATAAACAGACAAAATGGACATAACTGGCCTGATGCTGTTTATGCATGTATGTTATATTCTATTTTTGAAAAGAGGATAAGGAAGGACTGTAAAAAGTCGGTCTGATTCATAAGTGATTGGTAGGTGTGCACGGAATGTGATTTTATTCGATGGGCTATTCACCCTTAAAAAGTGATATTTACTACTATGCTGGAAGTCAGGTCATATTTATTTTAAAACTTATGTTTGATTAAAAAAAGCCAATGTTCCCTTCCACAATTAATGAATTAGTTGGATTAATTGGACGAGGCTAATATAGATATGGATCATGTTAGATTGTTGTACTTGTAAGCATGATTCTTCGAGGAAAAATATATGTAAGAAATTTCTTTTATAAATTGATCTCAAATCTCACATACATATGAATATAGTTTAGAGTTTACAGCACGTTTAGATATTTAAGATATTAAAACATGAATTAAAGCTGCAATCGAGAAAACGATATACCTATGGTATGAATAAAATTAAGAGTTTGCAGCACGGACAGATATCTTAGACATCAATCAATGAATTACAAGGTGAAACTAAGAAAAAAAAACACATTTTATCTTTCTTAAATTATAGTCAAATAATATATGTGATCAGAAATATTCTGATATCTGACGGACTGTTTTTCTTATTTTTGTTTCGCTTAAAAGTTGGACTAAGACACAGTAAAACGACCAGATATGCTGTATGACTATGACACTTCTTGAAGGGATAAAAAATAAATCTGAAACCGAATTGAACTTTTCATTGTTAGGAGTATGCTTTAGATTGTTGATGATATGTCATCAATATCTCAAAATAGATGGACAAAATTACATTCTTCATGACAGATTTGAATCTATTTTGATTTCCTTATTTTTGATGGGTACTATTTAATTAATGCATAAATATTACCTCTTGACATGTTTTGACTCCTTTCTCCACTCTGTCTGTCCCATCACGTAAATATTGTTGAGTTTCTGCCCCTGATTCATAGATTGCGCCTGCCGATGTAAAGATTTTATTTCATTATTCCAGGGAAAACATGTATGTGAAAAATATAGTGTTTACTTAACACTTATATACAAACAAATGTCAGAATAAATTGTCTTGATATCATATTCCCCTTTGAGTAAAAGAGAAAGGCCATAAAAATAGTTATATTAATAAAGTGAAAACATCCAAGTAACTTATTGGGTAATCAACAATGATGTAAACTATTCATGCAGGTGATTCCCTGAAAATTTGTCGATGAAAAGGTACGATAAGTTTTAAAGTATTTAAAACTGTCAATCGAGGTAACGATACTATGCAGATACGCCTCTGAGAAGTACATATGGATGAGGGACAGTCCGCAATTCACCACTTCCTTGTCAATTATCACCTGTGGTTCAAGTTTGAGAATTTTGTAGCGAAAACACGTTCTGTCTCACTCATTTACCCTCTCTTCTTGATCACAAACCGTTTTCTTCAATGGTTCTTCAATCAGGCATCCCCTCCTTTTTCATTCCTATATGTGTAATGTAGCAACCCCCCTATCAACCCATAGCAGACTCATTTTCTGGTAAATTAACAAGTACTAAAACAGGTTTTTCATACAACGTAACAGAGATAGAATCCAATTCATTTCGTACCAATTCAACTTCTAACCTTGGGTGGTTTGCTTCTTTTCCCATGCTCGGACTGTCAAACATTGGTGCCTTCATGCTGATTATCGTTCACTTTTATCGTTCACTTTGGTTTCTTCTTATTGTTCTTGAATGCAAATTTGCGATTTTTTTTTAACTTCACAAATTCTCAAAATTTTTTAAGCGAAGGCCATAATATGATCCTCGCCCACCCTGATTTTTTTTGCCTGCTTAAAAAAAAAATTATTCTGATTTTGTGTCATTTTGGGTAAATTTCTTTTAAATAACAAAATAACGAAGTTATTGTTAATGTATATTTTGCATATGTGCATTTCGACAACTGATGTCTCTCCAGTGCAGATCAAATCAAAACATTTTGAAGTCCATAACCGAAATACATATAAAAGCTTACATAAAAAATGACAGATTTTTAAACCAAAATTTGATAAGAAATATGAAATAAAATTTGCCCACCCATATGCGTGCAAAGTATGACGACGGTGACGGTGTTTACTTTTACTAAATGCACGATATTTTGAAAACCCTTTGATGTAGGAACACCATATTTGGTCCAGTGGTAGTACTGATCAAGTGCTACCTGACGGACGTAACGTTATGCGACCTTGACCTCAATTTCACGGTCTAGTGGCCACATTAAGTTTTTCTGCTTAAGTTCATTTCTCAATAACTAGAAGTGGTAGGTTGATAATATTTGGTATGTAGGTTGGTCTTGGGTAGTACATGTCAGTCTGGCAGGTGACTTTTGTCCTTGACCTCAATTTCACGGTCTAGTGGCCATGTTAAGTTTTTCTGCTTAAGTCCATTTCTCAATAACTAGAAGTGGAAGATTGATAATATTTGGTATGTAGGTTGGTCGTGGGTAGTACATGTCAGTCTGGCAGGTGTCTTTTGTCCTATACCCCAATTTCACGGTCTAGTGGCCACGTTAAGTTTTTCTGCTTTAGTCCATTTCTTAATAACTAGAAGTGGTAGGCTGATAATATTTAGTATGTAGAGTGGTCTTGGGTAGTACATGTCAGTCTGGGAGGTGACTTTTGTTCTTGACCTCAATTCCATGGTCTAGTGGCCAAGTTAAGTTTCTCTGCTTAAGTCCAGTTCTCAATATCCAGAAGTGGTAGGCTGCCAACATCTTGAAGTATTTTGATAATATTACATCAGTACATGCACCTTGATTAGTACTACCAGATTACCAAAACTTTAAGTCTATTTCTCAATTACTGTGAATTGTACCAATGTGATGATTCATCAAATTAATTACCTTAATGAGGACTACCCAAAACATTGACAGTGAGGTGGCTTTGACCTATTTCTACGCTTAAGTGTCTTTTGTTAAATTTTGTGTTTACATGTTAGTCCATTTCTGAATAACTATACATTATACCCCTTTAATATTTCATCAAATTAATTGCCTTGAAAAGTACTACCAAATATCATTAACAATTAAGTGGCTTGACCAATTTTTTTACGCTTGAGTGACTTTTGTTAAATTTTTCGTTAAAGTCCATTTCTCAACAACTATGAACTTAAATCAATATGATGTGTCATCAAATTAATTTCCCCGATCATGTTGATGAGTGCTTCCTAAAACATTGACACTAAGGTGACTTTGACCTATATTTTACGCTTGAGTGACTTTTGTTAAATTTTGCATTTAAGTCTGTTTTTCAACAACTTAACATGGTATCCCAATGGTGTTGCATCAAATACTTTGATGAGTACTATCTGAATCAAGGACAATTAAGTGTTTTTGGCCTACATTTTATGCTAGAGTGACTTTTGGTAAATTTGTGTTTTACGTCCTTTCCTCACCAACTACACAATATTTCAGGAAATGACTCATCTTATTGAGTACTACCCAATTCTTGGACAATATTTTGACTTTGACCTGTATTTTATGCTTGAACGACTTTGTTAAATTTTTGCATTAGGCCCATTTCATACGGCTAGATGTTTAAGTGGCGAAAACTACATAACTCAAGTATGATTTCAAAACCTGACCACTATTAAATAAATTTGAGCGACTTTAGTAGAGTATGCATCTCTGCAAATTTCACAGTCTGAGTCTAGTAAGCAAAAATTATTTTTGATAAGGTCAGTTTGATTTTTCACTTCAATTTTATAACAGCTAAGTGGGGACAGGCGAGACATCTATAAGAGTCTACACTTGTCCTACTATCATCATGATCTTGACTATTCAATGTGATGCACTGAAATACCACATCAAAAATTTAAATATGAAAAAGAAAGGAAATGGGGTAAATGTCAAGGAGACACCATCCCATATCCAGGTTAAAATGACCAAAAACAAAACATCTAGGGGTCACCATATGGTCTTCAGCACAGTGAAATGTTTGAATTTAATCCATTTTCAGGTTGACATGATATGGAGCAACAACAGGCAGGCGAACAGCCAAATAAAACTGGAACTGAGGACATACAAGTTTGTGGAAAAGAACCTGAATTCTTGAAGTCCTTTGGCAACAATTTGACCATAGATAAATAAGAATGAAACATTGAAATTACTGTGCATATGTTCAAGGAAAGGAAATATTAATTTATGTCTAAGGATAACATAATAGAACATTTATTCAATATTGACCAACAATTTCATCGAAAGGAGCTAAACTCTTGAAATCTTGACCTACCATATATGATGTGTAGCTGCTTAAGCTGATTATTTCTAAATTCATGTGGAAATTTTATGCATTACTAACATTGATGAAGTGCAAGAATGTGTGTAGTTGTTTTGGAAACATTCGGGAAACATTCAAATGTTGATAACTTTCAAGATTTAATGGCTTGTGAGCAATATAAAATGCTTTGGATTCTTGGCTAGGAATTAGAACAGTTGATAGTTTGTCTAACCAGTATGTTTGATACTCATGTGCATAGACATGATAAAGGAGGATAAATTTATAAAAAAAAATATTTACAAAACAAATACTTGAAAATAGTTGGAGAAAGGACGTAAAGAATGGAAGGCCATATTATCTATATATCTATCTGTACTTGCAAATAAGAGGCAAACAAAAGAAATAATTACATATTTTTCAGTGTGATGTTTTATTATTTGTGCACCTTCATGTACATCTCTTGCTGTGGATCGTCTTGTATGTTCATCTCACAGTTTTGAATATTCAGTCCAACTAGTAAAGGCCAGATAAAACAGTTTGAACTAGAGGGTATAAAAGCTGCTACATATATTGAGGTAGAACTATGTTTTACATTTTAAACTTGAACAAAAGGGCCATAGAAAAAGTTTAAGATAGCCATGGTGTTCACTGTACACATGCTACGTGTATCTCACATAATTACCAAAGATGTGCAAGACCTACAAAGGTAGTCAAGGACGTTAAACACCTCCCGGTTAGTTAACAAAGGGATAGTTCATTTGACCTGTCAGTCCAGATCTTGTCAGCACAATTTATATGATGTGCCAATTATTTAGATAATGGTCCATTTGCCCTTAAACAACTTGGTCATAATCATAATGCTCAATTTTGTGAGGTTAGATTCAAGATTGCTAATTCATCTACTAGAGGGAGATATTTCAGTGTAAAATGTCTGAAAATGAAGATTATTATCCCCTGGCCCAACGGGGTTGGGTAGAGGATATAGCATCTCGCCCGTCCGTCCGTCCGAGAGTCTGTCCGTTCGTCCCACCTCAGGTTAAAGTTTGTGTTAAAGTTCATATCTGAGAAACTACGACGTGTGGCACATTAATCATATTTGGTCAGCGAGTGCGCCTTGGAGAGTGATGCTGCTTCAGATGATAATTGTGTCACTCCGACCTACATTTTAAGCTTCAGTGACTCAGGTTAAAGTTTGTGTTAAGGTTCATATCTGAGAAACTACATGTGGCACATCAGTCATCTTCGGGGCGTTTATTAGAATAAATACGGTATGTCTGACATAGATCTGGTCTATATGAATATATACAGTTACATGTGTATCCCACCTCTCACAATGTACCGCATGATTGATTTCATATGTGTACTTAGATGTATCTTTCAACGCAGTTCGACCAGATATTTTACTTGTTTATTAGTGTTAATACAAACTGCCTGGCAGCATTATTCATTTTATATACTTTCCATATTAAAACTGGCACTTGTACCATCATGACCATGAATCATTAGGAAGAGGGATATTGTGTTTTACCCTTGTCCATCTGTGTCCGAGGCTTTGGTATTGTGATTTGTACCATATCCCTCCTTTTGAAAGTAGATCACTCATCTACTTTGTCATGATAATTGCCTATAACTTTGATTTTTTCCATTGTAGCCTCTGTGGCTGTGCGGGATAATTAAATACACAACCCATTTGGCTGCCAAAAGGATGAAAAAAAATTCAAAAGGAGGCTTTCTGAAAAAAAAATATTTTGTTGATGCACATGAAAAAAAAATTTCTGTCTAGAAAAAAAAACCCATACCCCACCCCTTTTTCAGGTTAAATGGTCGGTCCCGTATTAACAAGCTTGTTCTCGTCTTGATAAAGCTGAAATATTGCTCAGCAGATGTTAAACAATAGTCAATCAATCAATCCTTAATTGAGTTTTTATGCCCCAACCACATTTCATGCTCGAGTGACTCTGGTTAAGTTTTGTGTCTTATGGACGTACTAGTACACATTATCTAGCTTTCTTGGGGAAAATTTTCCGCTGCTATAGCTGGCAGTATATAGTGATCATGGTGTCCGTTCATTCTTCCATTTGTTATTCTGTCTGCCATAGGGGTACACATTTTGTGGCAACAATTCCATTTAGACCAATGGAATATTTACAGAATTTTCAGTGCATATTGCCATTTTGCACCAGCTACATGTATTTTGAATTGACTTGACTTTACATCTGGAATGCAATAGTGGGATTGGGGATATACATGTATATTAGTGATCTTTGCTCATAGTTTTTATACGCCTGTCGAAAGACGGACGTACATTATTGAATTATGGTATACCCTCTGTCTGTCCGTTAACTTTTTGGTTTCCAGAGATTTTTTCTGTAACCGCTTGACATATTGATTTCATATTTGGTATATAAGTATATCTAGGTGAGATACAGATCAAGTTCTAATTTGGTTCCGGCTGTTTGATTTTTTACGGAGTTATGGTCCTTAGACTTAATGAAATTTTGAAAAATATTATAGGTTTCCGGGGTTTTTTTTTCTGTAACTGCTTGACATATTGATTTGATATTTGGTATATGAGTATATCTATGTGAGATACAGATCAAGTTTGAATTTGGTTCCGGTCAGTTGATTTTGTACAGAGTTATGGCCCCTGGACTTAGTGAAATTTTGAAAAATATACAGGTTTCTGAAGTTTTTTCTGTAACCGCTTGACATATTAATTTGATATTTGGTATATGAGTATATCTAGGTAAGATACAGATCAAGCTAGAATTGGTTGTGGTTGGTTGATTTTGTACAGAGTTATGGCCCTTTGACTTAGTAAATTTCTGAAAAGCATCAGTTTCTCCACCTTTTCTGTACAATGCGTGAATATTTTGATTTGATATATAGTATATGATTGTATGTTAATAAATTACTGATTAAATTTAAATTTGGTTCCTGCTGAATGATTTTTGTGGACAGTTAAAACTCTTTGACTTGCTTTTTTTTTTTGAAAATTCATTTTTTTGCACCTTTCTACATGTTCTGTGCATTAATTCAACATATTAATTTGATATTTGTTAAATGGTTACATCTTGGTAAGGCACATATTCTGTTTGATTTTTTTTTTCAATCAAAACTTTGTTGTGGTCCAACAATGCCATTAAGTTCAAATTGACAGTGGACTGGCGTATCGTGCTCTTGGCGCAGCAGTTTATTTAGTAATATCCTAGTAATATCATTGTGTCCGTTCTTGTATTGTGTCCACACTTCAATTGTGTCCACACCACTGTATTGAGCTCACACATATTTTTCTAAATTTGCTCTTTGGGACGTTCATTTGATTTTCAGGCGAAGGTTTTGGTGATTTTGTAAATAAGTAATTTATTCCTAGTGCCAGTGAAAATAAATATTCTAATCCTACTTGTCATGAAAATAAATAATTTTAATTTGAACTGGAAATTTGTTTTGATTTTTTTGGGGGTGGGGATACAAATAAATAATCTGATGCCACAATTAGCATGTTTAGTGAAAATGATTAATTTTTTAAGTGATGGACATGAAAATGAATATTTTTTTAGGCAAAATCACTTAAGCCTCCCCTGAAAATCCCTTTACCGTAATGATTCATTGTTCATTTGTGCAGGTTATATTACTGGTTGCCATTCGGCAACAGTCATGTTCTCATTATATAGTATTCATTGGGTGATCAGCTCTCAAAGAGCCTAGAGCAGGGGAACATTGCGTCCTTGTTGTTCCTGTCGAGCCCCTAGCCATAACGTTGGAATCTGAAATCCTAGTGTTAAAGTCTGCACCAAGGAGCCATAGTGTTTGTGACCTTGGCACTTATGTTGGAGCCAGGAGCCCCATTTTCATAAAAGATGTAACCAGGAGCCTAGAGCCCGTGTTGGTGGATCCGATTTGGGCTCCGGGATTAAAACCCGTTTTGGTTAGACAAGGGTATATCTTGTGATAAATATCCTGATAATTTACTTATAAATACCAAAGAAAATTTCTTTCACTGCTATTATGGAACCCCCTCCCCTTTTCAGATAATCTGGAACCGGTGGGACCGGTGAATACCCTCGGGGACTAACAGTCCACCAGCAGTGGTATCGACCCAGTGGTAACAAATAACTAAATACCGAGGTTACGGTGAATTTACTTTCTGCATATGCGCATTTCGCCAACCAAAGCAGATAATATACAATTGGACGGCCATCATATCCAGGTATGTACAACCTAACACTATTGACAAATATTTTGACTGATTTTACCAGAGTCAGTCGTTTTTTGACTTAGAATGTCTGAACAGAGTTGAGAATGACTGCTGAGTTGATTCAACGCTGATCAGTCTTTTTCAACACTAGTTTTGACTGAAAATGTCTGATCAGAGTTGGTCCAACCCATTTCAGTCAATCTCAGTCTTTACCTGTGTTGTAAAAGACTGACCAGTGTTGAATCAACTTTGGTCAGTCATTCTCAATACTACCGTGTTGTAAATGACCGTTTTTTGTTGAGAATGTCTGTTCAGGGTTGAGTCAACGCTGATCAGTCATTTTCAACGCTACCTGTGTCGTAAAAGACTAATCCGTGTTGAAAATGACTGACCAGAGTTGACTAAACATCAGACAGACATTTTCAACGCAGGTCAGTCTTTTACAGCACAAGAAGTGTTGAAAACGACTGATCAGTGTTGATTCAACACTGGACAGACATTCTCAACAGATATCAGTCTTTCACAACACAGGTTGCGTTTAGAATGACTGTTCAGTGTTTACTTAACACTGGCCAAGCTTTTACAACACAGACAAGTCACTTAAAACAAAAGTAAAGATTTTTATTCATTTAATCAATTTATTTATTTTTATTTATTTATTCATTTTAGTTTATTTGTATTTTAATTATTTATCTGATAAATTTCATTTTTATATTTTTTGTTAATATCTATTTATTTTTATTTGTATTTTCATTGCACAGACAAGTCACTTAAAACAAAAGTAAAGATTTGTATTTATTAAATTACTTTAATTATATTTGTATTTATCTATTTTATTCTTTATATTAAATATTTTTATTTATTTATTTGATTCTATTCATATTAATTATTTATATAATTAATTTTATTTATTTTAATTTGTGTTTTCAATTTTTTATTTATTTACTTTTATTTTTAATTTTTCTTACTTATAATATTTATTATCTTAACATTCCTGTCCTGATCTGTTCATTCATTTAGTTATCTGTTTTTCTATAAAATTATTTTAAAACTTAAACCGAACAGATGAATATACATATAACCCTGCCAATTAGTTGTTTTGTGTGTCTGTTGAGCAAAAAAATCGCTCTTTATATGGCACGCGACATGCGCTCTTCAAAATACGCATTCAATGTTTAAGAATTTATACAAGTCAAGTAAAAATGCTTATATTATATAGGTAGAACCGATCCAATAAATCTATCCCCACCATCAGTTTGTGACATGTATATCTGTGTCAGCTTCTATGTTACAAAAAACAATATGTCATCCGACGTGGACAGAAACAGACAACATATGTGTACATTCATACACAATGTAGCATTTTTACCATTTTGTCATTTTTTTTACAAAGAAACTGCCAGTTATCAAGGCAAAGAATGAATCGGTCACAACACCGCTGTATTTGATTGGTCAAGAAGGTCGGGTAGGGAGACATTTATTGAATCGACCTAAGTAATTTTTCTGGATATTTTGATAGCAGACAGGTCATTCAAAGTTTAGACCATCTGAAATTGATAATACTGGGTATAGTAATAATTGTGTAAAAGCACGTTCTGGTTTATCAACGATGTGAATTGAGCATTGATAAAGGGGGTAGAACATGGGTACCAATACCATGAACTTGATCATCAGAGATTAGAAAACAAAATTGACTTTAGATTAAATCACATGGACTAGAATCTAACTTACGAGAGAATAACCGATTTAAAGCTCTCGTTTACAAATATATAATTTATATTATGCCGCTAAATAGTTGGCGGTTAGAAGAAAAACAGATTATATTTTCACCGCTTTTTTTTAGGTTTTCCTCTGATATATTTATTTCGAGAACTTTTTAATTTTATTCGAGATTGTTTCATTTGTCATTTTGCCTCTGCTGTCGATATATAACTGTGGCTATCCAGCAACACGCTATAGTAAGACTTTCGAGTCAAATGTTTGTCACTGAGCAAGATCTTTTATTAGACAACAAAATGAAAACATCGGACTTAACCAGAGTTATTAATACATCCTCGATAGTGGATGTTCATGTAAGCTTTGTCAAGTTTGTACTTGAAACCATTCATAAGGGACCGACCATTTAACTTGAAAAAGGGGGGAGGGGCTATGGATCTTTTTTCTGAAAAAAAAATATTTTGGAGCTGGTTTTAAGTGAAAAAAAATATCTTGACTGCCAAAATTATGAAAAAAAAATCTGAAGGAGGCTTTCTGCCCCCAAAAAATAATGTTAAGTTGAAAAAAAAATATTTTGTTGATACACGGGAAAACAAAATTCTGTCCAGAAAAAAAAACATAACCCCCTCCCCTTTTCAGGTTAAATGGTCGGTCCTTAAGGCGTTCTTTTCTTCTCTTCTTAATATTTACATGCAGGTTACATTTTTAGTTAAAGATATTTCATGTGTCGAATGTTATGGTACACGTCTAGACGCTTGGTTCTATTAGAATATATGTCAACCTTTCATTTCTATTTAACTGAACAGAAACCAGTATTAGTACTGAGGCACCCATTTTCGCTACACAAGAGCTCGATCATATCCCAAAGTCCAAGAACTACCTCTAGCCGGTATTTTATCCACTTTGCATTTTGAAAACTTTACATAAAAAATGAATATGAGTTTTAATACATCTTCGATAGTGGATGGTCATGCAAGTTTGGTCAAGTTTGTACTTGAAACCATTTATAAGGCGTTCTTCTTTTCTTCTGTTCTTAATGTAATTTATCTCCATTTACATGCAGGTCGCATTTTTAGTTAAACATATTTCATGTGGCGAATGTTATGGTACACGTCTAGTTGCTTGGTTCTATTAGAATATATGTCAGCTTTTATATCATTCTTTTCAACTGATCAGAAAATCCAGTATTAGTAGTGAGGCACCCATTTTCGCTACGCAAGAGCTCGATCATATCCCAAAGTCTAAGAACTACCTCTAGCTGGTATTTCATCCACTTTGCATTTTGAAAACTTTACAACAAAAATGTACATAAAAATTAATATCAATTTACATTTTATTACATTATATTTTATATAATATATTTAAAGTTCGATGTCTCTGAATTTGTATACAATACACAGAAAAGACGTCGCTAATTTTATAGCACACAACTACATGTTCTGACCCGTAGGCATGACATGGTTGTATATTGTAAATGCAATATGCAACACATTAATGAACTGTATATTTTTATCTTGAAACATGGAATCTGCCCTGTTAAAACCCACAAAAATCAGTTATCGTTTAAACTTTATAAAATCTTTCAAATCTTCTCTCATTTAAATCGAAATCATGGATTTCAGGTTAAAATAAAAGACATAAAATAAATTTTAAAAAAAGTATTAGATATCAAAAATAATTTATTAGAAACAAAAAATTCAGTACTTCAAGCCCTTTTAATAGAGAGTTATTGTATATTTGATAACCATAAAAAGAAGAAGAAAAAAGATCCTTGTGAACAAAAAGTTGACTTAGAAAAAATGCATTTCTGACAATTTATCTACATCAGGACAAATTTAGCAATTTGTGTGCCCCTCCCTGTGTACAATCGGGCTATAAGTTTTGGAATAATTTAGTCAGAGACATAATTATATGTCTCTGTCTTGATATATTCTTTGTGGGTTTACTTTGAGTTTGAGATAGTCGGTTTTATAAGCTCTTCATATACCTTGGTTTGTTGTATATCCACCTACTTTTAAATAAAATTTCTTGGCTTTTATTTTTGAGGATTGTATTGGATATTTCTGGTCGAGTTAAACCAAATTTGGTAGTAGAGGGATATAAAGAAGAAAGAAGAAAGGGAGTTGAATTCTTTTCTTTCCTTTTTTTGTTGTGCACCCAGGAACGTTAGAAATTTCGACAGCACACTGGGTCAGAGACGTAATATTCGTCATTATGCATACATAATACATGAAAATTTATTCTTTTATCTTTTACAAATCCTAATTCTGCAATTTGACAGTTTCATCAACTTATGTCTTATCATTTAACATATGATTGTTTCAGTCTTCGCAGAATATAGAGTTTTCTTGCTAAAGCAGTAAAGAATGTCTAGTACCAGTAGAGGAGGAAGCGCCATGGGGGTTAAGCGGGCGACTCTCTCCCACCTAAACTCATCTCCTTTCTACCACCTGTCAATTCATTATCTCGCACCTCTTTATCCCAAAATTCCCACAAATCTTAAAGCTTTCTACAGCCTTTCATCCCATCTTCTCCTATATCTAGTTTTACAGACATGACCCTTCTATAGGAGAGGCGTATCATTCTCTCGAAAAGAAGGACGTACAACTGCATCCCTGCATGCCAGTTGAAAATCCTCAGTGCAAACATAAAGAAAAATACTTTTTTTTCGTGTTAACGGATATGATTCTCCTTTTACATTGAAAATGTCCCTACGGAGGGTTAACTCAATGATGAGCAAATGCATAAACACGAACACAGTTTGCTTAGTAAAAAATAAAATGAACATAAGGGCGTCTTGCGAAAATAGGCAATACTAACTATTTCAAAATGTGTCGTTCAATATGTTCAGCAATGTGCTTATCTACATAAATTGTTTCTTCTTTCAGTGTAATTGTTATGAAAATCGTCAGTTGGAGGGTTGCAGAAGGGGTCTAATCCCAGAATCCAAACTTTATTTTTACTAAATCTCGAAATCCCAAACTATAAATTAAAGGAACTAAGAAAACAGATGAAATTCTGATTCTCGGTGCATTTATTTCCCGAAATCCCGGACTTCAGTTATGGCAAGCTTAAATGCTTCAAACCCCGGCATCCAGAAAAAGGTCCGCCCCATCAGAATCGAACGAGATTTAGACTCGTGAAAATCAGTTATTCTGCATTTTGGCATGCTAGAATTAGACACACAAAGATACACAAGGCATTATGCACTTTGATATAAACAACAGGAGCACTAAACAATTTGTTTAAGTAAAAGAAATTATAATTATATTTTTACAAAAAAAAAACAAAAAACAAAAAAAACAAAAACAAAAACAAAAAACATAAAAACAAAAAAAAAAAACAAAACAAAAAACAAAAAAAAAACTGCATTTTGAATGCTTTATGTGTTTACTCTAGTACACTACTTGCGTATATAGTACGATTGAATACAATCTGAAATAAAAAAATGGTGCAATATCGATATTTGTATTTGTATATTTTACTTTAATTTACGGAAAACCTTTTTATAATCTAGTGTACTTTATCATTTATTAATGTTTCTTGTGGTTATTGATGGGTATTATTTGGTGTTTGTATGGACCGATATTTAGGGGAACTGTTTAAGAGAATTATTAAAAAAGTGAACATGATTGTTGACAAAATATATAAATATATTGAGTTCTTTTTATGCATATACAAATACGATTATAGTGGATTTTGTTTTTAAAAGTTTTTTTTATATATATTTTATATTTGTGGTACAGAGTTATATTGTTAGTGTACTACACATAAGAAATAGGAAGCCGCTACTGATAAAAATGTAATAAACAAGTGGTCAACACCTTGACCAGGTGTTAATAAGCCCGAGGGCGTCATAAATCAATGTTGCAGTCACTCGAACGTGTTAGAGATGTTTTAAATTTGTGTGATTTCAAAATGAATAAATAAATAAATAGTTAAATAAATAAATAATGGATTTTTGAATTTGAAATAGCATACGATATGTATTTTGTTGAACATATTCATCATCTGATGTACATACTAACACAACGCAAACATTACTTGTTACACATGCAATATGTAAAGAAGTGGTAGCCAAAAAAAAATACAGTATAGAGATAGTTTAATGGAGAATTCCGACAACACTTGTTTTCATTGGTGGTGAAAGGGGACGTACGCTCTCTACGCTCCCGTTAAAATTCGACAGCTAGCTTTTTTGTACTTGTTTCCTTGTACTAACCCGCAGTGTGCTACTTTTGACTGGTTATTATTTCATTATTTTTTACCATTTATGAGGGGACGGACTGGGGGCGTCTCTCTTCTTTCTCCCTCCCCTCTCTCCTTTCTCCCGGTCCTTTTTGTTTTGTTCCCTTTCTGGTCCCCTTTCTCCCGTCCCTATATCCTTTACTTCTTTCTCCCTGTTCACCCCTTTAATTATATAGAATCAGAGACATATTTTTAAATATAGCTCGTTTACTCCTTCAATACCACCTTGACAGCATAAGTATTTTAACGTTAACTAGCTCATGCCTAATTTTCAATTAAACTTCCTCAAAAAGCCGTTTATTGTTTTGTTTGTTTTAAAATATTTTCAGAAAAGGGTGCTCCAACTCTTGGGCCCCTCTCCCCTTCTGGATTCGTCGATTTATTTTCTTTGCTCATTGCGTCTGGCTATCCACCATTGCATATGTTTTAATTCGTTTCATTTTTCAGAACAGTATACAAAATTACATCGCCTGCTTTGCTATCAGAGATGATCTAAGGGGACGACCATTTGATTTTCGTGGGAGAGCTTGGGCTATTTTTCCTTAAAAATGATTCATTTTCATGAAAATCTCGAACAAATTATTTATTTTTCATCAAATGGGATATCAAACTATTTATTTGCATTTGCAGCAAAAAGTTTATTCTTCAAATCAAAATCAAATTATTTATTTTCATGACAAGTAAGATTAGAATATTTATTTTCACTGGGACAAAGATTAAATTATCTATTTACAAAATCGCCCAAGCCAAACCCCACCACCCCCAGCCCCCACCCACCAAAAATCAAATAGTGACAATAGTCGTCCCCTAAACATCCATTTAACGTATTTTAATTATCAAATTATCGAATAGTTACATTATAGATTATTTTTTCTTGCAACTATATCAGAGACATCTTTTTTAAAAAAAAGGCCGTTGCGCATTTGTCATTATTTGAATCGAAATAATTCATATTTACTGGTGTCGAAGTGTATCGAGAATGAACTATTTATGTCAATGGCATTTATGCCTTATTCAAGTCAATAACAAATTGACTGCAAAAAGGTGCATAATTACGTAAAGAAGGCACATAATCGAGTAGCATCTTTAGAACTTAAATTGCATTCACGTAAATAAGGAAATTCTCGATACGCCCTTCGACCCCAGTGATATTGTAGTAGGCATTACATGAAAATTGATAGTTATTTAGACCGAGTATCAATATGATAATAATGCCGTACTATCATACGGTGCAACAGCAGGGAAGTTGTCAGTTTGATCATGATGGCGTCACCCTGGTGACCTCTTCTAAAACAATAAAACAGAGATATTTGATTGGATATGCCCAGCGTTTTCTTATGAACAACGGGTCAAATGGGGTTGTTACTTGTACAATTTCTTATATTTTTCTGCTTACATTTGGTTAAATTACTTACAATACATGAAATTTAAATCCCCTACCTTTTACTGTGTCTTCTTGGACTCCGATGATTTAAATGATAACATATACATTGACAGCTTGTGGTTTAATTTATTGACCCCGGCCGAATGAAATTAAATAACCAATGCATACAAAACGATCAGTTCGAGAAGACGCAAAATGAAACTTCATCAATATACTTTACCTGTGTATGTAATTGCATATTGGATTATACTTAAACAGTAAAGGGTGTACTAATACTGTAGTAAATTGACTTCCTCTTTTTAGAATTCTCTTTAGTCTGTTCACCGGTGGATCCAGCTTATGTAAAAACAGATTTTGGTCATTTTTTATTTTTTTTTTGTTAATATGTGTCTTATTTCTGCACGATTTTTTTTTCTAGAAAAGCAGTGGTTTCAAACTTCAGGACACCCTCTGTATCCGCCAGTGCTGTTGTTGCCTTGCAGTTCAATATATAAACCAAAATAATCGAACAATCAATAACTATTTGTCACAGCAGGGACAGTTATGTATAGTCCCTGGTTACAGTAGGCAAAGTTGGAAATTTGTAAGAACCCAATACAACAAAGCAACATCCATTATTGCTATTTATTATATATCTTAAAAGGTAAAGATAAAATGGAAAAAGTGTAATTCGTTTGAGATGATATTATTATCACCTGTGCAAATAAAAAATATGAAAAACAAAGAAACACAATTATTACATATGCCAAGTGGGGCCAACGTGTCTGCATTTGAAGGTCAACAAGCCAGGACAAACTTTGCACAAATTGTTTTTTCTTCTAAATAGCTAACCTTTTACCGTTTGATGATCTAGGAAACGGATATCAAAAGATATTAAGCTCTCCAATATTTGACATATTTAGACATTACATGTACATGTGTAGCAATAACCGTTACAGACATAGTCCGACACAGGTAGCGTTGAAAATGACTGATCAGCGTTGACTCAACACTGAACAGACATTCTAAACAAAAATCAGTCGTTTACAGCACAGGTAGAGTTGAGAATGACTGACCAAAGTTGACTCAACACTGGTCAGTCTTTTACAACACAGGTAAAGACTGAGATTGACTGAAATGGGTTGGCCCAACTCTGATCAGACATTTTCAGTCAAATCTAGTGTTGAAAAAGACTGATCAGCGTTGAATCAACTTAGCACAGTCATTCTCAACTCTGCTCAGACATTCTAAGTCAAAAAACGACTGACTCTGGTAAAATCAGTCAAAATATTTGTCAATAGTGTAAACGTTCACAACGTTTCCATGGTTTTATGCACATTTCACATATTAAGCATTCAGAATTTCCATATATTATTACCGTACAAGTTATATGGTTTATAAACTAGTATTTAAGCTGGCGTGAGACGGGTTGACCGTCAAAAAGAACACATGAAAAACATGTATGTATGTATGTATAATTAACCCAGGATAATGAAACGCTGGGTTAAGACTTCACTAAATACTTGTATTTGCAGTTTCGTATTATTGGTTTACTTTTCATGTACAAATAGAATAAGAGTGCTTATTAAGATAGATTCAGAGAAAGTGAAGAGAAATATCAAGCGTTTAATCAGTACGTCTCCTAGTTCTACACATCCTAGCTCCATGTTCTACAGAGCAAAAATAGTTTAGCTCCCCGACTGAAATATTCATTTTACAGCAACATGACCTTAGGAGCTGGAAAATCGGAGGGATACTTTGGAAGTGATTAATCATGACTTGTATGTACTTACTTTCGGTCTAAATATCAGGAACTGGACATATTCGTTGTTTAAACTCATTGTTTACAAAAATCGGGAACGATTTTGACGTGCAAATGCATAAAGCTTAAACATTTCATGCTCAAAATTAACAGAAATTATACACTACAAACCTAAATCAATCCTTGTTATCAGGATCCTAAAACCACTAATATGTGTAATTTAGAAGAATATAACAAATTAATCGAACTACCCTTTTTGCAGAGCCCTCCGCGTTCTGAGTTGTAGAATGATGGGGGTATTCATTAGATTTAGGAAAAATATAGAACCGACCAATCTGCTTCTGAATATGAAGAAAAAGAAGAAAAATGTTTTATTGTCCATTAGAATGAGCCCGCGAGGGACATAATACAAAAATACATATGAATAAACAAAGCAGAATACAATTTAAAACAACTATATGTATACGCCCTCATCAGTATAAACCGACACATAATTATGATGTTGTATGTGTCACTGAGGGGTGTAGACCCATTTTTTTTAAATATTATTAATTACATGAAAAATTTAGGTAAATATTGATAAAACGTTATCATCCCACCATGAACACGTCCGATTTAAGAAATTGATACAGACGTTATGGTACATGAATCTCTATTCAATAAATAAGATGTGAGTCATGCATAGAATTAAGGCATAATTCAATAAAAGCTAGCAAAATCGACTTTAGTCCCCCTTTTTATGGAACACTATTTGAATCCCCCTTTTCAAAGGCTGAATCCGCAAGTGCTTGCAACTACAAAGAGTCCCTTTATCGAAAGTCCGGTATTGCAATATTGATATACCGTTTGAAAAAGTGACAATTTCCGATTTTTGAATGCCGCTCTAAATCTGCTGAATTTATGAGTCTCTGTAAAATACGTTGTAAAAATACCCTGCAGAATATCTATGAAAAGTCTAAATACTCCCTCAAAGTCAATACAGAATGCTGTTGACAATAGACGACAACTATTAAACTAGTGATAAATTTTCAAGGCCTTGTAAAAAATTTAAAAAAAGACCTACTTGTCCGCATGTAATAATCCGTTATATTAAGGGAACGGTCATTATTTATTAGCTGAGGGGGTTGGAGCAAATTTCGCCAATACTCAATATCAACCACGACCCCCCCTTACAGGTGAAGAAAAATTTCGACGACTATGATTTGCATGCATGACCCCCCCCCCCCCAAAAAAAATATATATATATTTTATTTTCATGTACAATACACATTTAGTAAAAATGTATGCAAGTGTTCCATGAGATTTAATGTATTTTATAACAAAGTTGTTTTTTAAAAAACTAAACCTGAGTCAAAATAAATTAGCTTGCAATGTTCAGGATAACTTCACCTAAAATATATTATAGATGTATAATAAATGTAATACATAGAAATTAAGACTGGTTTTTGTAGCGTTTCTTCATAGTTTTATATGTTTTTCTTTGCTTCATTCGACATGTTTCATATAGGAAGACAAATCGTTCAATTAAAAAATACATTATTTAAAAGGTATCAAGTTTCTTATCTTTGTATATACAAAGATAAGAAACTTGATACCTTTTAAATAATGTATTTTTTAATTGAACGATTTGTCTTCCTATATGAAACATGTCGAATGAAGCAAAGAAAAACATATAAAACTATGAAGAAACGCTACAAAAACCAGTCTTAATTTCTATGTATTACATTTATTATACATCTATAATATATTTTAGGTGAAGTTATCCTGAACATTGCAAGCTAATTTATTTTGACTCAGGTTTAGTTTTTTAAAAAACAACTTTGTTATAAAATACATTAAATCTCATGGAACACTTGCATACATTTTTACTAAATGTGTATTGTACATGAAAATAAAATATATATATATTTTTTTTGGGGGGGGGGGG
>MJUU01060456.1:53777-90821 GCA_002080025.1 Modiolus philippinarum
TTTTTTCAAAAAGCGGGGGTATAATAAAACAATATTTTAAATATAATGATATTGTGAAAGTCTAAAATTGTTTAAGGGAAAAATTTGACTGACATCAATGTAACACTGGGTTATAAACTATACAGTGGAATCACGAATTTAAATGTAAAAGGTTTTATTATATCTAAAAGATAAAACCTAAACAATAGAGACGATATTTAAAAGGTAAAAGCTAAAGGATAGAGATGAAACAGATGTGCTTATTTTAGCGATCCATTTTTATCCCCAGCGAAAAAGCACAACAGAAATGTGGATTCAGACTGGATCGGCTGGGAATATGAAAGAAAATCGTTGATTTATTCCCGTTCACTCCATTGTTAATGCAATTGGGCCATTGGTGTCAAACTTCCCTCTATTTTCACATGCACCTACGGAAAGTGATTCCAATCATGCATTTTTTTAAATAGAAAAAGTCCCTATTTAAGCTTTTCAAAGGTCAGTCAAGTTGTTATCAAGAACTTGTTTCTCTAGCAGAAGATGACGTTGACAGTGTAATTGATGGTTCAAGGAAGGTGATTTCTTCATTGAATGACAAAGGGGCAGATTAAATAAGTCGCCCAACAGTTTTAACATGGAAAAACTTCAAATTGCCACAAGTAAAGATAAAAGTCTTGTAAAACTGCCTCTATGAGAAGCATCTTTAGGAGAACATATCTAACGAATTATGTGGTAAAGCAGGGTCTGGCCATGGATGTTGTCATTTGTAGCTAAGCTAAACAACGGCGAACCAAGTGATTATGGTTGGAATTTTAGGACAAAATATTACAGCATGTATTCAAATGACAAATTGTTTCCGACTTTCTCCAAGACATGATTTTCTCATGTAAGGGAAATCAAGCATATTTATCTGCATGTGTGTGCAAAGAGCAGGGCTTTTATTGAACAGAATAATGTGTATGTCAGCGAAGTGAATCCTTCAACAATACAAAAACTGTTTGCTCTGGTTCTGAAACCAATTAATGACCAGTTGTTTGATGCAAATATACTAGTGTCTAATAGGAATAATAATCTTCTGAATGGAAGCCAGGCAAAGTGTCTAGTCTTTACCTGTACGTCTCAGTAATATCTAAAGCTATTTTTAACTTTCTGGGCATTTCATGCTTGCAT
The DNA here is from genome assembly GCA_002080025.1 of Modiolus philippinarum. Taxonomy (NCBI): domain Eukaryota; kingdom Metazoa; phylum Mollusca; class Bivalvia; order Mytilida; family Modiolidae; genus Modiolus; species Modiolus philippinarum. The sequence continues at coordinate 54,924 of MJUU01060456.1, forward strand.
GTGGTTTACATTGTATATGTTGTTTTATATTTTACCTTCTAGATGTTTTACCTTTTATTTGTTATCTGTTTAAAATTGAACTCTTGCAGTGTTTCACGTCGCAACAACAAATGTTGTGGCCTTTAGCGTTTCGGTCTATCCGCTCGTTTGTCCGCCTGTCACACCTCAGTTTAAATTTACATTTTTAGGTTACTTCTCAGAAACAGCAAGTTTGATTTTTTATAAAATTTTGTTCAATTTGTCTATCTTAACAAGTACAATATTATGAAGTTTTTGCATTATTAGATTTAAATTTCGTCTCTTTCCTTAGATTTTCCCTTTTAGATACCATCCCCATTTCTTATATTTTACATTTTATACGCCGTCTCTGTTCCTAATAGTTTACCTTTTAAATGCCGTCTCAATTTCCTATACTAGTATTTTACATTTTAAAATTCGTCTCTTTTCCATATATACACACATGGAAAAAAGTATTGCAACTCCTGATTTTTATCTCTAGCAAAATTTAAAGACAATTTTTAAGTATTTCTTCGTTACAATACAGGTATTAATAAAGCATTTTACATTTCATTTCATTATTTTCTTGTTCATCATGATAAATCAACTTCATTTTTAAAAATTTTTTTATAGAAAATTTTATTTATAAAAAAAGAGAAAACGCATGGCTCAGCAATTCTGAAAATCATTTTTATTCTGTAAATGTGCACTAGAAACGTTTTTATGACTGGGCATAACACAAATTGCAAAAAACCTTTAATTTTCAGTAAAGTTCCGTTCACAGGGATGACTGCCTCCAAACGCCTTTTCCTGCCACCAGTGAAACGAAAAATATGCCGGTGAGTCAGTTGGCACTATTTTTGAAGCAATGCTTACTTTAAATCATCTGAATTCTGTACTTGAGAGACTTTTTATCGCACGCTACTACCGAAAATTACCCAATATTACATATGCAATACCAAGTTGACACCATAGCAAACTATAGTCAGTTACATGTAATATGAGACTACTCTTGTCTGACCAATGGGTCCTTCTCCAAGATACCAAATTCCTGCGACAACGAGCTCGATACAATGCCAAACGTGCTGCTTTTTGTCTTTAGATCAGTGACGGACTTTAACTGATCACTTTGAACGGTACCCAACAGTTTTCAGTCGATTACTACAGTGTTCTTGATAACATCACAGAATTTTGTAACCACTGTATTTTTAAAATGTAAAGTTGTACATGAAAGAATTTTGCATTACAAGAGGTCCTAACGCTCTATGTTCACGATAACATGTTACTGGTGGTCTCCAGATCTGAAATGTCCGTAACATCGTAAATCTGTTGATGTGAATTTACGATTCGGTTTATTGTTGAATTGTGGTGGCCTATACGACAAGCAATGTGTCTGAGGGGTAGTACGTTATCCCTCATACCAATAATTTCATATTAAACATCATTTCACAAGTGTGATAGGTCCATGTTAGCAAGACTCGAATAGAAACTCCTCACATCAGCGGATAAACACACGGACAAATAACATTAAGGAAAACTTGATTTCTGGTGCCATTGAATGTAAGCTGTATTGGTGTAAACAATCAAGCTAAAAATAGGACAATTGCCAATGTAATAAATGAAAATTTATCAGATAAGGTGTATTTGTTTCATTTAAACCATACATGTGTCAAAAGCACTAAAAATATTTTTTTATGTTTTATTTTGAATTTGGTGTTGTAATACTTTTTCTATGTGTATATATTACTGTACCCTTTTACATTTTTATTCGCTATTTACCTTTACAGCTCATATGCCCAGTGTAACATTAACAGCAGTCAGATTTTTACCTTTATAATTTTCACAATATCATGTCGTTTAAGTATTTATTGTTTCATTTTTTTTGTGTATTTCAAAAGTATTTAATGTTTTACGTGTTATATTTTGATTTGTTTAATTCATATTTTGTAAGTGAATTGTTAGGGTCTTTTATTTCCTTAAAAATACTATTTCCAACTAAGATTTTTTTATCTATTTGTATTCGATTTTACCATTTAACATTAATTTATCTCCCTTGCACTTTCAATATCTAAGTATGAAAAGTTTTCCCTATTGTCATATGATGTCATTATAATATTTCTCCTTTAAAAAGGGGGGTTTTGACAACTTAAAATGCATTTGCAACAAAACTAGCTATGTGGCAAAAATTTTGAAAAAAAAAAAAATAGCAAATGGCAGTCTCCGGAGCTTGAGCCGAGATTGGAATTCATTTTGATAGCTTAGGCGACATAAAACATTTTATTAATCATAACAGTGCGTTTATGATTGTTTTGATTACCTGCTTAGCCAAAAAACAAAAACAACAAAATTTGTTGAAAAATTACTACAAACTTCAAAATATGTTTTTTTTATTCTAAAAACAGTGCACATGATGCCATTTTTGTTACCAAATGTTTATATTTAGTCATTGAATTTTACAATTTAATCTTTATGGCAAAGCAGTACAATGTTTTTTATTACTTTTTATTAAATTTTGAACGATTTTGATTCTTTTTCTTTGACTTGGTCCAAACTGGAGTTCTACAAGGTGATGTTTTTGACCCCAAATTTCGTACAGTTTGGACCAGTTTTCAATGTTTACGACGTAACCCTCTCTTAGCTATCATTTCAATCTGTCATATGAGCGAATTAAATTTCATGAGGCTTTTGGGTCATTTAAACTTTTAGACTAAGCTACTTTTCTAATACTCACCGCTCTACGCTTTGTTTTGGAATCACATAAAACCAGAACTGTATGTTGTAGGTCATTAAATAAAACATGAAATATAAAGCGATTTCCCCCGTATTCACAAGGATACAGCATTTGATGGGGTTTTCATTTTCCAGCACACTATATTAAAAACTTTTATTTCTAAAAACGAGAAAAAAAAGAAAACCATGACAATGACGAAAACTTTTGTTTTTCATCTAAGTTATTTTTATAAATCTTGTGTGACACCAAAGTCAACAGTAATGATTTCAATCATTCGACAGGACATGATTCTTAAATAAAACTATATTTTTAAACGTAATGTTAATTGGAAAAATAGTTCCCGACACAAAACAAACAAACAGGAACTTAAAAAACATCATTGTAACTTTATTTAAATTGCAATCATACATCCATTAGGGTTGTAGGTATACAAATAAAAATGAACACAGATTAAACATGAAATAAAGATATAAAGACATCATTGGTCTCTCTTCCTCTGCTCTTATGACTGTTTTATAAAAGACACTACTGCCTTCACATCATCAGGAGTTGATGGCTTTAAAACAATACGCATGTTTTCATTATTTGGTAAAGTCGAAGCATATGTGAAAATATTATAACTTTGATAATAAACAAATAAGTTTTTTTTTCTCAAATGTGTATTTAATCTACAAAAGAAAAAGAAATGGTATTCATCTTCGACAGTTTAACACAATTTACATAACCGCTGGTCTCTTGGAATTTTCGCATATCTGCCCTTTTCAATTAAAAGATCAGGTTCACTGACTCTAAATTTTGACATATTTTTTCGTGTTTCTTTATTTGGATGAAATAAATAATAATTTTGATTTTTCTCGTTTACTAAATATTTGTACAAGAAATTTATTGTTTTACCTAGGTTATCAAATGTTCCTTTTGATATGTTGATGTAATATTTAGCAAAAGCTTTTTAAATAGTTATTTTTATTTTATTGAATTTGTTTTTTTTTTCTTACTTTGACATTTTTCAAATATTTTAAGATTGAATTTACTTCTTCTATTAAATCTTTTACGTATGTAAACATGCTGTAAGTCCCTCCAATATATATAGTTTTGTCAAATCAAAAGCTTCTTTTAGTAACTGTTTTAAGTTTTTATGATTTGATCTGGCTAAGTAAATTAAAATTTGGGATTTTATGTAAGATTCTATTGGTACTAGATTTAGTTCTTGTCTTACTATTATATTCGTTGCACTTTTTTAATTACCAAAATACGTTTTGTTAAATTTAGTTGAGCTTTTTCTAGAGGGATTTTATTAATGAAAGAAAGGATATTTACTGTTTTATCATTTTTCATAGCTCTTAGTTTTGTTCTATGTAGTTGTATATAAGTATTCAAAAAACATATTTCAGAATTATTTGTGAGAACTGGAGGAAGTATAGACTCGTACAAATTGCAAGTAACTTTGACGGGGACTTTACTAAAGTTTAAAGTACATGTATGTGTTTTAAGAGAACATACATTTTTTCGAGCTTTATTTGCTGCAATTATACAAGCTTCAATTCTTAGAAAAAATACAAACTAAGTATTTGCATTCTTTTACATTTTGTGAAATTTATTCCTTATCATAAATAAAATTCGTATTTATTTTTGGTGAATTATTCTGAAGAATCATGGTTTTTGTTTTTTTAGTATTAAGTGTTAATTGCCATTTATCACAATATGTTGCAAATGAATTCAAACTATTTTGAAGTCCCTTTGCAGACTTAGATATAAGAAGTAGATCGTCTGCAAAAAGAAGACTTTGTAAAGAAGAATTGGTTAATTTCACAGGTCACTTTGAGTTTGAGTCAACAGATTGCTCATGTCATTGATGAAAATATTAAATGAAATAGAGCTTAAAGAACCCCTTGTCGAACACCTTTATAAATAATAAATAGATTTGAGTATTTGTCTTTATACTTAAAAGAATTTAGAGTATTTTCAAACTGATTGTCTTGATAATTTTAAACATATTTTATACCAACCCCTGTTTTATGTAATTTGCATAATAAACATGTTCTCCATAGAGAATCAAAGGCTTTTTGAAAATCAGCAAAGCAAATATAAAGCTTTTCTTATTCTTATGAATAACACAATACCGAAGTTACTGTCAGTTTATTTTCTGCATATGCACATTTCGACAACTTACGTCTCATCACTGCAGATAAAACCAAACATTTGGAATTCCAATCACCTAAAACGTGTCAAAGCTGATAGAAAACAAATAACCAAAGGGATCTAAATAGAAAAGCCAAAGTTAATTTAAGGATAGAGCTCTGTACAGATGGGTGCTGGCTCAACATTCCTACCAAGTGCACTTCAAAAGCGTTCCTCGCGTGCACTTCGTGTGCACTTGAAAGTGATTACATGACAGCCTAGAGTGAACTTGTCACCGCTTTCAAGTGTACTTGTAAAGAGGATGCGATCGCTGGAGTGATCGCAAAGTGAACTTGAAGTGAACTTCGTGGCAGGTTTGGATTGCTCTTAACGATTGGTCAGTCAAAAACACGTGATATTAATATGACGAAATTAACATAAAGCAAAAAGTATGAAAACTCATCGACTTCATTCTCTTTTTAAATAATTTATTTTTGATAAAAAATTGAACCCAAAATACCATTATAAATTATGGCGTTCTTTTGTTTTAATTATACATTCCATGCTTACGTCACATTATATTCGTAATAAATCTTTCAGAAAGGGTATTTCATACTGGAGACACTAAATTCATATGTTATTTAAAAAAAAACTCTCGCGCAATACTAAATTTATATATCTCTTGTTGAAATTTACCCAAAAACAGAGACATTTAAACAAATTATATGTCTCTGCTCAAAACTAGGAGATATTATTTGTCAGGGCTCATTTCAATTGCCGTGACACAACATTTATAATGTATTTTTCCCAAAATTACCTTAGAAGATTGAAATATTTTGCATTTTAGCTCTTTTCCTTTCTCGCAATACCAAATTTGTACATATTTTGTCAAAAATAACCTCCAACATTGGAGATATTATATGTTGGTGCTAATTTCAATGGTCGCGACACAGCATTTATATGTATTTTTCCCAAATTACCTTTTAAGATTAATATGTTTTGCTCCTTAGCTGCCTTTCTTGCAAGCCAAATTTGTACATCTTTTGTCAAAATGACCTCAAAAATTGGAGATATTATTTGTTGGTGCTTATTTCAATTGTGGCGACACAAAATCTATAAGTATTTTTCCCCAAAATTACCTTATCGGGTTGAAATATTTTGTTGTTTTCAAAATTAGCTTTTTTCCGTTCTCCTGATAACAAATGTATACATCTTTTGTCAAAAATGACCTCGAAAGTGAGAGATATTATATGTTGGTGCTTATTTCAATTGTAGCGACACAACGTTTATATGTATTTTTCCCAAAATTAGCCGATAAGATTGAAATGTTTTGCATTTTAGCTTTTTTCTATTCTCGCGATACCAATTTTATACATATTATGACAAAAATGACCTCAACAGTGGAAGATATTATATGTTGGTGCTTATTTCAATTGTAGCGACACAACATTTATATGTAATTTTCCCTAAGTTACCCCATAAGATTGAAATATTTTGCATTTTAGCCTTTTTTCCTTTCTCGCTATACCACATTTATACAATTTTTTATCAAAAATGACCTAAAAAGTGTGAGATATTATATGTTGGTGCTTATTTCAATTGTCGCGACACTTTTGCACTTCAGCTTTTTTACTTTCCTGCAATACCAATTTTGTACATCTTTTGTCAAAAATGACCTCAAATATTGGAGATATTATATGTTGGTGCTTGTTTCAGTTGTGGCGACACAATATTAATATGTATTTCTTTTCTCAAAATTACCTTAAAGGGTTGAAATATTTTGCATTCTCTAAAAATAACCTTTTTTCCTTTCTTCTGCTAACAAATTTATACATTTTTTGTCAAAAATGACTTCAAAAGTGGGAGATATTTTATGTTGGCACTTATTTCAGTTGTCGCGATACAACATTTATATGTATTTTTCCAAAAATTACCTTATAAGATTGAATTATTTTGCATTTTAGCTTTTTTCCCTTTTCGCGATACCAAACTTATACATTCTTTGTCAAAAATGACCTCAAAAGTGAGAGATATTATATGTTGGTGCTTATTTCAATTGTAGCGACACAACATTTATATGTATTTTTCCCAAAATTACCTGATAAGATTTAAATAATTTGCATTTTAGCTTTTTTTCTTTCTCGCAATACTAAATTTATACATCTTTTGACAAAAACGACCTTAAAAGTGGAAGATATTATATGTTGGTGCTTATTTCAATTGCCGAGACACAACATTTGTATTTTTGCCAAAATTACTTAATATAAGATTGAAATATTTTGCATTATAGCTTTTTCCTTTCTCGCGATACCAAATTTATACATATATTGTAAAAAAAATGCCTCAAAAGTGGGAGATAATATATGTTAGTGCTTATTTCAATTGTTGCAACAATTGACAATTGAAATAAGCACCAAGATATAATATCTCCCACTTCTCGCGAAGTAAAATATTTAAGGAAAATGGAGAATTTTGGTAATTCATAAAGAACAAGTTTAAACCGCATAATGAAAACCTGACTTTTCAGACATATTTATACCAAGATTCATAAAAAGCTATATTGCAACATATCAAACTTGTTCGAAAGGATATGATAATGTAAAATATTTCAGAAAATGAATATTTATCGTCATTTGTAAAGAATCAGTTTCGACTGCATTTTTGAAACATATTTATGTTGATTTCGTTGGAATTTATGCATTTTAAACATTTTTTGGAATTATGGATTTCCTTTGTTCGGGTTCTAGTGCTGCTGATGGGGAATAAATTCCCGAAATGGCCATACAGCTCATTATAATATTAGTAGTTGGAGTTAACATATGTGTTATTGTCTCATGTTCATTTACTCCATATCCTGTTGTTAAGTATTCATGTTAATATTTATAAAAAAAAAATATATCGCGACATATTAATCTTCTTCGAAAGGATATGATAATTAAGAAAAATGAATACAATTGTATTGTAACATACACGTACAAAACATCTTAGATAGGGTACGGTGAAGCTTAAAATTCTATTACAAAATAAGATATCAATGGGGTATATTTAGAGAAGCGAGATTTGCCTTTTTAAGCAAGAGGGAAACTTAATTTTGACAATAAAATGACTACAAAATAAACCTGAAAACGGGAAAGTGTGTCCAACGTAAAGCGGGAACCATTAAGAATTGAACCCGGGAGACGGAAAAAAGTTACCTCTGTAAGAGTCTTTGTAAAATATTTCCCATCTTTGAAACAGGAAAGCGGCAAAAATAAGGCAAACTGTGTTTTGAATATGGCCATGCAAGGTCGGTGATAATAATGTAATGAAGATATATAGTCCATTTCCCCGACCGATGAACAAAATTAGTGTCTAAATTTAGATGTATATTTTGGAGCGGGAAGATACTATCAGATCGATTTTAAATTTAATTTAATGTATACTAATGAAAAAAAAAAGAAACTGTGCACTGATTACAAATGCCACAAAATTAGAAAAAAATTATTAAGTTAAACCAAAACCTAGGATATTTAAATTTGAAAGCATTTTCTCTACAACGAAATGACCACTATAAATTTTACCGCTGAAACGATGTTGAAATGACCAATCAGAACACTTATTGCCGAAAACTGAATTAACAAAATTAAGAGCCAGTATGGCAAGCAGTGTTATGGTCGTGTTTGGCAATTCACTGACCAACGAATGAAGTTAACGTGCAGAGTGACAAGCGAGACGTCTTTTCGGAGATTGTGGGCAACTGTAATCTCACTTCCGGTAAAACAAGAGAAGGGCTCAATCGATATGAATTTCTGCCCTTTTAGTGCCATAAATCTGCACTTGATGAAATTTTAACAAAAACATTTGGCACTATTGCAATTGGGTTGTTCATGTTGTCAGGGAAAGTGCTTAAAACTTGTGAAAGCCCCAATTGGCTTGAAAGGTCAAATGTTGACAAATATTGGATCTTTTTAGCTGATCCCTTGCTCCGGTTGCGGATTTAAAAACAATTTCAGATATCCCAAAACCGGGCAACATTCTTGAACTAATTTTCAATGCCTGACACCTACTGCGCATGTCAGGAAGTCGGCTATTTGTGTGTACACTTTATGTGTTTATTACTCGAAATCCGATTTTTTGTGGTCCCAAAAGTGATGAAATTGTTGAAAATATCTCGTTTAGGACTGTTTCTTGTAGTGGAGCAACGAAATTCAATGCCGTCTAGTTTAGGATTTTAATCAACCCACCTAACATCAGGCTATATTATACATAATTGGAAAGGTTATTTTGTTCTCTATCCGTTTTCACCGTTCATCAAATGTGGAAGTGGTCATGATTTTTGTAAATGAAGGTCAAAGGTCAAACTTTGAAAACTCTTGTAAACCCATATAAGTCACTTTTCAGTCATTAATTTCAACTTGAAGTTAAAAAATTATCTTTAATGGTTATGCATGTCTACAATTACATATTTATAAACCATTGGTAACAATTTTGATCACCGTTCTACATAAAGTGATTCAAAAGGGAGGGGATTGATGAGCGGGGTCCAAAAACATGACTTGTTCTCTGCATAAACAGTTTGTAAAATGACCTTAACCTTTTGACCTTTGAAATTTACATAAAAATTAACGACATACTTTATAGATGTCTTTTGTCAAATGATACCAAGAGTTTATTGGTCATACATCTGACAATTACTCCTATAAATGATCCTGAAATTGACTTAAATCTCTGAATGTCCTACTGTCTTGCATTAAAGTAGTCTGTTGTTAGTTTAGTGGAATAAATAATATCATAGGAAGAGTACCAACCACGACAAGGTCACAGGAAATACCGCAGGGAGTTTTTAGTTTAAAAAGTAGGTTTATTCATACATTTTGGGGTGATTTTTGTACTTTTTGTACTTTTTTTTAAAATTTGTTGTTTTTTTTTTTTATTTTTTCTTTTACATTTTGTTTTCATATAAACATAAGAAATACATTACACATTTATGGAAACGTATTTTTAAAACTTTATACATTTCTGTAATGTTTTTATTTATTTTTTGGGAAGGAGGGTTGTTTTCATTTTGTTTCCATCGAAGAAGAAGTAACATGTACATGTTCAAATGCATTGTACAAATCAGGTGGCAGTGAAGACACACTTCACAGACCGTCATTACTATTTACTATGTATTATACGAGTTTTTTTATACCATTACGATTCATCTTCATCGTCATTAATGCTAAAGTCAGATTTTGACCATGGTTTTTACAATTTTAGTACCTTTACAAGGACAAAGTTCTGTGCAACTGAAGTTCTGCTCCTGACACGAGCATGTCTTGCTAGATAGACGATGTACTGCTTTTTTTAAAAAAAAATTAAGATTTAAAAAAAAATTAAAAAAAAAAGATTTAAGGAATATTTACACCAGATCTGTCCAACTGAACTAAAAAGAGACTACTGATATACCTACAGCAACATCTCAAGCATATGGAGTGTGTATTTCACAGGTGATCCGTCATGTCGAGCATGTATTTGGCTTTCCATATTATTCGATTCAAATGCTGCTGATGAGTTGTTACTCCTTGAATCACGTGAACAGCACAACGAAATTCAGTTTTTCAGCAACTTTTGTATTTTAAAACCACTGGGTCGATGCAACTGCTGGTGGACTAGAGTTTCCTAAGGGTATTCACCAGCCTAGTAGTCAGACTCGGCTAGCATGAGACTTTACCACCTTGCGTTTTATATATTTTCTGTCTTTTATTAAAATTCTAACCCCTTAAAATATTGAGGCTTTATTCTGTGTATTGCACCCGGTGGATGTCCCTGGTGATCGAATTGGTCTACTATATCTACATTATCGGTAAGGAGTACTTGTAATGAGTACTTCTATCTATATTTTGGATTATGGCTTTCTATATTATTCGATTCAAATACTGCTGATGAGAGGTTACTCCTTCAAACACGCGTACAGCAGAATGAAATTCACTGTTTTTCTGCAACTTTGGTGTTTTGTATTTATACAGTGAATTTTTGAAAAGAGCAAATACACTGTACCAAAAGCTGCTGAGTCAGGGATTTTTTTCTTACTTTCATTCCTCCAGAAATTCTATGGCCGTCACCATGACATTTCTGAAAGATATTAGAGTGTGACGGGTGCCGCTGGCGAGCAGGACATGCTTACCGTTCTGGAGCAACCGATGTCACAATTACTTTTTATGGGACTTCACAATGTCGGTGCTTTTGTTTTAGGTGTTGTCTTGTAGATCATACTGTTAGATTTTAGATTTGTCTCCGTAAGTGAAGTTTGTGCCACCGATTTGTCCTTGTTAATATCTAAAAACTATGAGAACTATAGTAATTTTCAAGAGCTATTCAAATTTTTACCTTCGTACTGTTTGAGGGTTTAAAGAGAAGTAACACATACCATGGACCTTTAATTGGTTTCGTATAAGGGTTAGAAAATGACATGTACTAATATGTCCTTACACATGCTCAAAAAACAGTAAATGCCTAATGATCGTGTTACCGGTGTCGCCTGCTGGACAGGATATGCTTACCCTTTCGGAGCACCTGATGTCACTCTCAGTTTTTACAGGATTCCACACTATACAAGTGTCTTAGTTCTGAATGTTGTGATTTGTAGACGTTTCGTGTCCCTGTTTTTCTGTATTCTTGTATTATACATATATCTGGACTTTGATTTTTGTAACAACCACAATTTGTGTGCCTTAAGTATTCGAATGCCGTCGTTTGATACCTAAGTTTCTATCTTTATATGTGCAGATTAAATCTTGCAGAAAATTAATATACATTTTCCTGGTGAACAATACTGGTTAAGGACCTTAAGCTCCTTTCCGACACCAATAGATATACGGTTAGCTGAAGGGTCGTTTGGCAATGTGGCTAGACATCCAATTTTGCTTCTTTCCAAACAGATTTTACAAGTTAAGAGCTTTGCTTGCTACCTGCAAGGAGTTTAGTTTGTTTTCACTCCCACCTAGCGAGTCAGCCTTTATTGAGAATGTGCTAAGAATGTTTATTCAGAAAAAAAAATATTGATGTCTAGCCACATTGCCAAAACATCTATTAGCTCAACGTATATCTACGGTTGGTGATAAGAAACTTAAGGATGAACCTGTATTGTTCACCGGGAAAATGATTTCTGATTTTCTGCAAATTAAATCAGCAAATGTAAAGGTAGAAACTTAGATAGCAAGTCATTCATGTGTTATGACCATAACTTGAGTTGCACAGAATTTTGACCTTACCAAGGTACCAAAGTTTGTGAAAAACCTTTGTTAATGGCAATGACCATGAATTGGAGTGATCGGAATGATAAGGAAAACTCGTATAGTACACAGAGTAGTAATGGTGATCTATTAAGTGTAGGATGATGTGTCAGAAGCGTTGGAACGTGTACATTTTTCACAAATAGAAAATAAATGAAAAAAAAATTATTATTATAAAAAACAAGAAATATATTGTTTTTTAACAAAATGGGTTTCATTAATATGTTTATTTCCATGAACTAAAGAAAACTTAATTTCAAAAAATATTTTTTAAAAGTGAAGAAATATCGAAAGATTATCTGAAAAGTACTAACCCCCTCCCCCCAAAAAATGTATGTAAGTGCATTTTTAAAACTAAAAAACTTCCTGCTATATTGTCTGTGACATTTTCGTGGTTTGTGGGCTACCGACGACATAATTTATTTCGTCTAATTAACAAGAAATCACTTTTATGTATGCCAGTTCATAATTCTGAGCTTTTAAGTCAAATGTATGGTCAATAATGAGTTAAGTTGTCAGAAAACTGACCAGGTAAGCCTCGGTTTCATTTGACTAAAAACATCTATATAGTATGTCGTTGGAATTTATGTTAATATCAAAGTTCAAAAGGTCAAGGTCATTTCACAAAAGAGGGCAAGTCGTATTTTTTTTACCTCGTTCATAAATTCGCACCCTTTGGATCGCTTGATGTAAAAATGTGTTCTAAATTGTTATCAATAGTTCATAAATATATTATTTTAGACATTTATAATCATTTAAATAATTTTTTTAACATCACGTTGAAATTATTGATTGAAATCTGACTGAAATGAGCTGACCATAATTTAAGATGTTTAACCTTTGACCTTCATTTAAAAAATCGTGACCACTTCCCAATATGACGAACGGTAAAAATGGATTGAGATCACAATTACCTCTCAAATGATGTTTAATGTAGCCTGATGTTAGGTGGGTTGAATAAAATCTTAAGAATTTGATTTCAGTTGCGCCACTAATGTCGACATGCAATCAAAAAAAACGTTTGCTGACGTCATTTGTCCATGTTTGGGAACCAAATCCCGAAGTTCGCGTATTCGGATATTTTTTCAACATTTTTGTTAGCCAGACCAGACGTTCTTTATGTGTAAAACAGTGTTTTCTTACTTGTAAAAGGTCAGAACAATCAATTCGCACTGAAACAAAATGTAGGATGCATTTGACCTTGACCCTTAAGGAAAAAGTGCGAAAATACGGATCTTTCGAACGCCCCAAAAATCCAATGGAAATCCAGAACCGAAATCAATATTGCTGGGTATGTGTTCAGAAACGACTATGCAAAATATCGTAACAATACTCAGTGTAATTATATAATAGAAATATTGTATTTTTACCATTGCACGGTTTCTTTTTTCCGTTAGTATATTTGCATTTGTTTCCCATTTACTTATCCAAATAGAACGCGCTACGTTGAAAGATATTTCATTTCCTCAGTTATCTAGAAAACCTCGTTTTAAGTACTAATCCTCGCGACAGCTTTCAAGTGCACTTGAAGTTCACTAGTGAACGCGAAAAAAGCTGTCATGGAATAGCTACCTGTTCCAAAAAAAGTGGACTGCGCCACAGCTAAGAGAACGTGAAGTGCACTTAAAAAGTGAACTTCGAGTTCACTTTAAGTGCACTTTTTGGAACGTGGCGTCTGCACCCATCTGTATGAGTGAGATTCTCCTTAGTTTTAAACAATTTTTTGTAAAATTTAGATATGGCAATGTCAATAAAATCGGTTTCAGGGTCAATACCGGAGTACTGACTACTGGGTTGGTGAATACCCTCGGGGACTAAGATACTTGTTTATTAATGATTTGAAAATGAATATACTGTCCAATATTCTGTGGTTTTCTCAAAAACCAAATTGGGACATGTTGTCTTTTTCTACCATATACTTATTAAGTCTCTGATTCAAACAAGCAATACAAATTTTGGGAGTACAGCTCATCATCGAAAGCCTCTATAATTATCAGATCATTTTTGTCTCCAGATTTGTGAACTGGAAATATATAGGAGTTTTCCTGGTTTTTGGGGAACTTCAAGATTCCAAAATAATATTAAATATTTTTTTTGTAGATTTCAGTGTTAATTGCCTACTGTATTTTATAATTTCAATTATGATTTTATCTGGTCCACAGCTTCTATTATTTTTTTATTATTATTACATATTTAACCTGGAATTCTGAAAGGTTTGTCAGTTGATTCGACATAATTTAAGTTTTCTTTCCATATCACTGAATTCTAAATTTATCTGTCTTTCAAAATCTATATTTATTGTTTTACAATCCTCTTGATTTTGGAATTTTTTTTTAATTGATTAATATGATTATAGATTTCATCATTTTTTATAATTTTTTTTCATTATTTGGGCCTTTTTTCATATTTTTAAGTATTTCCCAATAATTATTGGATTTGTTTTTAATTGCAGTGTCAAATTTTTCATACAATTTTTTTTTATATTTAGCCTTTTTTGCTTAACCATCTTTTTCATGGTTTTCAAAAGTTGAAAATTTTCTTATTCTCTAGTTACTCATATTAATAATATCATTCGCATTTGTTTGAATTTTGTTTCCTATATGATTTATTTGATGTTTTATATTTGTTATAAAGTGGTGTCCGACCAAGGTTGTTTTATTTTTTTCTAAAGTTTTTTTTTTTTTTTTTTTTTTTTTTNATTTATATTTTATGGTTTCAGACCAATATTTTTATGAGAAAATATATTAAATGTTTGCTTTTGTATATTTCATATTAGACTGAACTCAATTTGTGCATGGTCTGATAAATAACTAAAGTCATGTGTAGAAAAATTATTGAACTGAGGAAAGGAGATCCTCAGAAAAAATCGCAAAGTTAACAATACTTAATCCATTACCAGTCACACATGTATAATATCTTAAGTATCTCCGATATATCTGTCATTTGATATTCTTAATCCCGTTTTTTACATTGTTCATTAAGATTTACCCCATGAGAAATTATTATTTTATAAGGATTATACCTAACATTGTACTTATCAACCTGATAGTTTTCAGGTTATAAGTCATTGCTTAAAAATTTATTAACATCACGGCTATCAAATTTGACATAGTCTAAATTATTTCCAGTCCGCAAATTGCAATCTGTTAAAAGTATGTTATTAGTATCTCTTCCCTCCAAGTTAATTTAATTTGCATTGTGTATTAAAAAAGTATAATAAAACTTCAGAAAAAAGGTCAGAATAGTAAACAGAACAACCTGAAATTCGAGTTCACAATTCAAGCTGGGATATGTTTTCAAATTCTAGAAGGATTAAATCATATACCACACTTTACTACAGAACTCATCCAATAAAAAAGACGGAGCTTTTCAAAACATATAGAAATATATATAATCAAAAATAGCACACGATACGATCAATACCATGCCTCATATATTTTGACAACTTGAAAATTCAAAATGAAGATGATAGGCAAGGTTAAAATCTATAAAAAAAAAACAAACAAAACAAAACAAAAACAAAAGCAAAAAACAAAAAAAACAAAAACAAAATTAAAACAAAAACAAAAACAAAACAAAAGCAAAAAACCCACAAAATTTAAATATAAATAAACTTTTTATGGTTCAAGGAAAAATCTCAGCATGAACTGTTCGTGTTTGTTCTTCACACTGACAAAATTCGCATTGCACTAAATGCATTCGAAATTATTTGATAAATCTGATAAAATGAAATAACATAAATCTGTGAGTCTCATTTATGAAGAGACTCCCGTATATTTAACGGCATATAAAGATTAAATGGATGTTTACTGATCATGATGTTGGATCACCATTTAAATTCTATTTTTTGAACTTGTGGCTTCGGACTGTTACTTTTTACCCGAATTTTACAAATTACTTTGTGAAATATGCAGGAAATATCCTTTTTGAATATAAGAAGCATATCGGGAGTGCCCTTTCGTTCTTCTCATTCGTATGTGTTACATATTAACGAAAGCCACAAAGTAGACGTTGGGATTTACAATGAAATATGGCTCAGAAAGAAGATTTTCAAATGTTTTGCCTAAATCATTATTTAGTTGTTTAATTTCATCATTGAAATTTTTAAATTCACTTTCGCTTTTAGAATGTTAGTGCAATAACTAGTCCCCATTCGTTTACGTCTTATTTCGTCAGAATCTGAATTATATCTAATACGAATAATCACGTACTCATACATATTCATTGCTACATATTCCTACTTTTAAAATTAGTATGCAAATGTTTAGCAGAAATATTGCATGCAAACAACCAATATCAAGTTCTTTCCATATTTTTATAGCGGTGGAATATTTTCAACTATGAAAAAGACGTTCGCATTTATCCTGCATCTGACGCAAGTATATATTTGGATAACGAACTCAGTAGTTGATAATTCGATGTTTTCAAAGTTTTAACATTACGACATGCAAATATAAGTTTGTATATATCCGACATTTTATAAGACGTAAATCATTTCTCGCTTGAGTATATTAATTTTCGTGACTGATAAACATTTACAAGCAGTATTTTCACAATTTATTCTAATGAACCGCGATACTAGACATTTATAAGGTGTTTTTATTTTTATACGAAATAATATTTTGTAATTTTAAGAATATTTTTCACAAAATGATTATTGTTCTTCGTATCAGACATTTACACTGAAAACTGTTTGCATAATTCAAAACTAACAACTTTTTGTGTGTTTCGCTGTGATTTACTAAGTATTTTGATTGGTAACCCAAACTTTATAGTAAGATCAAGACGGCCCCTACCACTGTTTTAGAGGAATTCGTTGCTAGATGTTTTTCTAAGAAAATATTTGTAGTTACCTTTATGATTGGGCTAACGGTGATAAAATATTTTTAAGCTTCTGAAATGCTTTATTCTAAGTCAGTTTGCGATTTTTAAATGGCCTTGTCTTCTGAATAAAGAGGGATTAATGAGTTTAGTAATAACGATTATACCCAAAAATGTTCTTTTGTGACATGATTTTATGAATCTGCATACTGCATAACGTTTTTATTTTCCATATATTTAATTAATAACTATATCATTTACATTTGGTCACTATTTTTTTTAATACAATTATAAAAAAAACAACAACAAAAACAACAAAAAACAAAAAAAAAAAAAAAAAAAAAAAAAAAAAAAAAACAAAAAAACAAAAAAAACAAAAAAAAATAAACCAAAAACAAAAAAAATAAACCAAAAACAAAAAAAAAAACAAAAAAAAAAAAATAAACCAAAAACAAAACAAAAACAAAAAAAAACCATAGTGCCGGCCAGGCCGCCCCCATCCATTTTTAAAATTTACATGTGAATGTGGAGTTTAACACTTTTATTTATTTTATTTTTGGCAAGTCACTAAAACAATGATGACCCACTATAAAAAATGACTATAATGATAATATTAATAATTTGGAATACTAATGTAGCGACAATTTTCCGATTAATTTGATAATGGTAAATACAACTTGTTCTTAGTTGTAAAGCGTTACAAAAATGCATGACTCTAATCTGAAACGTATGGAAGGCTACTATGGCCATAGCGGACGATAGTTGAAACGTAGAAAATCCTAGTTAAAACGTTAAAACGTAGTGAAAATTAGACACTTCCATAATAAAAACGCGTACAACGTACTTAACCGTAGCATAAAGCTGCTTAAATGTCCGTACAATGACAATGGAATACATGAAACCTGCCATATGGAACGTAGTAAACATAGCTATTAAGACGTGAAAGTATGACTTGGGCTTAAATTGCTATATAAGTCCGGCAATAATTATTTAGCTGCGAACTGTCTGAGTCGTTATATAAATGTTGGAATACGTGTATAAGTACTTTTAACAGGAAGATCACAATCATCAACCCTGTAGCAAATGTATCGCTTCAATAAATAATAGATACGTGTATAGGTCTAGATTGATTAGAATCACGAATCAGCGGTTTCTTATTCAAAGAGATCACTAATGCACCATCATTAACAGCCACTCTTTCTTTTCAATCAAACTGCTTAATGATAGAAAAAAGAAGGGAAACGGGGAATGTGTCAGAGAGACAACGACCCAATGGGGAGTAACAACAACTCAAAGCCACCCTAAGATCTTCAATGAACGATGAGAAAACCCCACACCCAACGGCAGGTCGGAGTCGGTCCCTGAATAAAGAGTAATCTAGTTCAGCGAAATAAACATCATCCTAGACTCCTATAAACACAAAGTAAACTAACTAGAAAAAAGACAAGACAAAAAAGGCTTAAAAAATTTCCTGATTAGGACAGGCGCAAACCTGCTGCGGCGGGTTTTTGTTGTGTATTATTCTAAGTGTTCAATATATAACATATCTTTTAAATGAATGACCATCTGATGCACAGTTTATTAAAATAGATATACCTTAAATATCTCAAATAATATACATACTTTTGAACATTTCAGTACAATTCATATTTAAACAGTGTCCAATAAATCATTTCTGTGGACTTATTTTATGAAATTTTCATCACAGTTACCCGGTTAAAAAGTATGCAATTTTTTCTGTAATTCGCCTATAAGGTTTGGTTCTGTTATTTGCTTATTGCTATGATATAAAATAAGAGATAAAGGTCACCATTTACTACATTAATAACAAAATACCGAAGTTACTGTAAACAATAATAATGCATATTTCTTTAAATCACTGGTTCTGTTATTTTCTTATTTTCATGACATAAACGTTTCGAGGTCAACATTTACCATATATATATGCTACTCAACAAAAGAAATCATACACAATTAATTTTGTTAAAATTTTTATATTTCGCAAATTAAAAGTTTTTATTTTAGTGCATAAATGTATTCAACGCAAAACGCATTCATTTCCTTTCTTCCATTTTGAAATAAATTCCGAAACGGATACGATATAAATCCGGAATGGAATTTTTTTTCACTTAATGATGGAGTTCGCCTTTACCTGATGGGTGATTTAATTAGTTTGATGTCAGCCAACAATTTGGGCTCTTCATCATGTTATCAATTTGCCATCTAAAAAATGGTAAATAATGTTTCATTTCGATGCCCTGTTCAATCAAAATCAACGCTGGCAATTACTTAGCGTGGTCAGTTCGTCGATCTTGATTTTTTTCCTTGAAACTCATCGTTACGAGAATAGAATAACAAACTAAAGACTATTGTTTAATCTACAGCAAACACCCTAATCAAATAACTAAATACCGAAGTTACTGTGAAATCAATTTCTGCATATGCACATTTCGACAACTTATGTCTCTTCAGTGCAGATAAAATCTAAACATTTGGAAGACCATAAACTCCAAAGATATTTAAAAACTGATAGAGAACAAATAACCAATATGATCTAAATGTAAGGCCAAAATCAGTTAAGGACAGAGCTTTGCATGAAGGAGATACTCCTTAGTTTTCAACAAAATTTACAAAAAATTAGATATTGTAAGGTTCCAAATAGAATCGGTTTTCGGGTCAGCACCGAAGTAATGACTACTGGGCTGGTGTATACCCTCGGGGACTTACAGTCCTAAATACCGAAGTTACTGTGAATCCTAATCAAATGATAAACCAAGTGGCAGCAGGTCCTGTGAAACGTTGCATCGTCAGGATTGCGTAACACGCGTTTTACACTTCAGAGAACGGTATTTGAAAATGGAAAATAAGCCTGAGGAATTTTTGGTCGACATTGAAACAGAGGTTTGAAGTCAGCTGGTTCGGAAATTTCATAGTTTTGTGAAAAGAAAATGTAGAAATAGTCACTATTTTACGTCTGCAAAGAGAAATTCCGGATACTGACCTTGACCGTAGATGGTTCAAAAATTGTGAGATACAATTTCTTGTATAATTCTTATTCTTACGTGCAAACATACATTTTATGTACGAGTAATGGTTCTCTGCTAGAAGGTAAAATATCATTCTTGATAAAATATGCATATCGTTTCTATTGTTGAGCAGTGTATAATACAACTTTTGAAATAAGACATTTAATCACCGCTTACAACGACCAAAGATTATATATTTCCTTTTTTTTGGGTACATTTCATGAAAATAGGACAAAGCTTAAAATATATAAACTTATTTCAATGGAGACTGACCATTTAAAACATGCAAACAAAATAAAAACAGTTAAATATGCAGCAATTAAAAGCTAAAATTAAACAAAATATTATAGGATAAAAACAAATCTCAATATCACAAAATGAAGACATAGCAATAAGTTGAAAGCTGATGTTTTTTAACCATATTTAGTCAGATTTGATTGTTTTCTCTGCTGCAGGGTGTTTTTAGGTAATGCATTCCTGCTATATCGCTGGGGGAACTTTCAAATTTCTGATCTACATTTCTATGAAAACCAACAACACAAAAGAAAATCAGAAAATCATCCAAACATATTAAAATATTATCAATCAAACAAGATCTTCCCCTGACGTTTACTCATTAAATGTGCTTCAACCACGACCATCACATTTTGCATCCAAAAAAAAACAAAAAAAAAACACAAATCCTTGTGACCTATTGTACATTTTAAATTTCTTCTAGGAGGTTGTGAATCAAAAATGCTTTTGATAGCTTCGATAAAAGGTAATGAGATCAGAGTCGCTTTTTTATGTAGTACATGTTTTAGACTTTTCCGGACTGATCATTCAACGAAAATTGATATGACATTGCAGAATATTGACCAATTAGATGTCATCAAACCATCAATAACTTTGTATTTTACGGGTTATGAGTATTTTGTTTAATAAGAAAGTGGGTACTGAGGGCTCATTCAGATTAAGATTTTACTCATTACATTGAGCGAGAGCACTTTATCATTATCTGAATTTATATTTCACTCAATTACATCTCGCATAGGAGTAGGACATCAATACCTGTCAACCTGGAAAAGGTGGTCTCCCCGAGGGCTTTACGGTAATGTCTTTCTTTAAATTCAAATCACTGAGTTGTCATTTTGGACATCGAAATTGTCATAAGTCATGTGATCAAAATTTATCCTGTAGAAAGTGTACTAAAGAGTAAGGTATAATAATTTACAATTACGACCCACATAGGAGGAGGACATCAATAATTGTCAACCTGTCTTCCCGAGGTCTATACAGGTTGACAATTATCGTTGTCCACCGACTGTGAGGGTCGTTATTTGTTTATTAAAGCGAGCAGACATTAAGTTTTATTGGTAAAGCGGAATTGTTACGTGAAATGAATTCCGAAAGGAGAGGATGTATACATTTGATGGTTTTGGTGATATCAGTCATTAAAGATTTTGACAAACAGACGTATCCTACATGCGTTGCATGTATAGGTATTTTTTTTACCATTTTCCTGATTGTAAGTATAGTTATAGTCGATGTATAAACAATGCAGACAACTTCTGGTAAAGCGCTAAATTGCATCAAATTATGGTAAAGCGCTTAATTGCATAAATTTTTCTGGTAAAGCGCTCAAGTATTAACGTCAGGTGCGATTCATGCGACATTACGATAATATCCTTCTTATAGTTCAATACATCTATACTGTAGTAACTTCGCGACGGTTGTTTTCACAGCGAAAATAAAGAAGACATTGCGACGACAAGTTGCTATTGTAGACGTGCATCAACAGACGACAGCATACGTGCAGAACTGGCATTTATTCATCGAACGTATATGTAAAATCCATTTAAAGGAATCCAATTACAAGTTATGAAGTCTTAATTTGAATCAAACTGTTGACAGTGATCACATATTTGTCATAAATTTATTCTGACACATATTTGACCAAAAACTTTCCAAGTAATGGCATTATGCTTTCCAATACCATATTGCACAAATTCATCAAAAGAACAAATATCTGCTCCATCGGGAAATACTTCTAGAATCGATAACTGCAAAAATCAAAGGGCTTGGAGAACTGTGAGTGGGAAGGTGTAGCATGGCCTGATAAAATCTGTTGAGGTCATTAAATATGAATAAATTCTCATGGCATTGAAATATATTTTTCGTGGAACTTTCTTCTTTCATTTAAAAAAAGACATATTTGAAATAAT
Source organism: Modiolus philippinarum (assembly GCA_002080025.1). NCBI lineage: Eukaryota > Metazoa > Mollusca > Bivalvia > Mytilida > Modiolidae > Modiolus > Modiolus philippinarum. Next base: position 77,074 of record MJUU01060456.1, read on the forward strand.
CATTAGGTGGTAGATCCAGACTTTCAACTAAGAGAGGGCTCATAATTTTTCAAAAAGAGGGTACCAATTTTTTGAAAACCTGTAGGAATTTTAAATCTAAGCCTCCGGGTCCCCCTTCATCCTCCACTGTAAATATGATCATTTTTTTTTATTAATGGCAGGAATGTCTAATTTAAGGCAAAAAAACGAGAAAGGGAAGCATTGTAGAAGTATGAGTTATTCTCTACATATAGTATAAACGAAGCTTTGTCTCATCGATATAAACTAATAATAACTGCAAGAAGAAGTTGTTACTTAGTAGGGAAGAGTAAAGAGAGGTATTGTTACTTTAAATTCTACACAAAAACAAAAGACCATGCAATTCAAGTCGTGCATTGAGATACAAACTAACAATTTGAAAGTAAGTGAGAACCGAACCGTCAGTCTAAAAAGAACAATCCAAGGTCAATGGCAACGTCGGAAAAGCGAAGAAACGAAGACATAACATGGGTAATCTTATAGGAATCCTACTCCATGTTCAGTATATCCGGAAATACGTTTCAAGCAATCAAGTCAGTATTATATCAGTGACGATAGCAAAGAATGAATAACGTAGAATAAATAAATATATATATATATATATATATATATATATATATATATATATATATATATGCGTCTGAAGTCAAAGCCCAACTGAGTTAAAGTCCTTTCGAATGCCCCATGCAGACCAATGTCTTGGTTCCGTTTTATTGATGACATAGATCTCAATTGGAATGAAACTTCTGAACAACTTGAAATGTTTTTGCAGTATTGTTATGAGTTCCATCCTACTATCAAATTCACTGCCGAGTCATCAACGGATAAAATTAGTTTTTTGGACACCACAACAATTTTACAAAACGGAACCATGACATTTGATCTCCATACTAAAAAGACAGACAAGCAAAAATTTCTCTCTCCGAGTATCTGCCACCCACTTCACTGTGCTAAAAGCATCCCTTTCAGTCAAGCAGTCCGCATCAAAAGAATGTGTTCAACGGAACAAAAACAAAACCACAGACTCGGCCAACCCAGAAGCAATCTTGTTGCACGTGGTAATAAAGACCAAAATATTTCAACATCTTTTGAGAAGGTAAAAAATATTGACAGAGCTTATCATCTGGAGTACAAAGAAAAAAATGCAACAGAACGAATTCTCCTTGTACTTACATACCATCCAGACCTAAAGCCGATCCCAAGAGTTATACGTAAACACTGGAACCTTATAGAAAATGATCCCTGTTTGACTAAAATCTTTAAAGCCCCACCGTTAACATCTTTTCGTAGGCCAAGAAATATAAAAGACATCCATGTTACAGCTAAAATATAAAAAAAGCCTCAATCAACAACAGGATGCTACAGGCCTTGCGGTAGAAGTAACTGTGCTTGCTGCCGAGCTGCCAATACCGAAAAAAACATTTTCTAGCACTTTTACTGGGCAACAATACACCTTTTATGCAGACTCGAACTGTAAGTCTAACAACACTGTTTAAGTCCTCACATGCCAGTCTTGCAAACTACAGTATATTGGGGAATCGGGGGACAACTTCAACAACATTCAACAAACGATTTAACAACCATCGTTCGTTCAGTGTGAAAGAAAGGGACTGTCCTCTTACCAGGCATTTTTTAAGAACTGGGCATCGGTTTGAGGACATTACATTTCAGATCATTGAATGTAATTCATCTTGGGACAAAGAAGCCCGAAAACTCAGAGAGAGATTTTGGATATACCAGCTCAGATCACTTGAGCCTGATGGACTAAATGAAAAAGACGAGAAACGTTTTAAAAAGTAAATACAGTAGATTTAATTTTTCTCATTAAAAAAGATATTTTACATACAAAGACAAACATATATCAGTTAAATATGTATACGTTTCCCAGTAGATAATACACCTATTATTGTTATACATTAAAAAAATATTTGTAGTAAATATGATTTACATCAAATGAACGATGCACTCATACCAACAACAATATTTTTCAGATATTTTAAATGTTCAGCCTCGCCTAATGAAGATTCTTTGTGAATTGATAATTAGCGACTAACTTAAGATCTTTTGTAGATATTTCATGAAAATATTTACATTTATTAGTGTGTTTATTACATTTTTTAGACAAACTATAATTTCATTATGTGTAAATGCATCACACTTATCTTTGTGTGATCCACACTCTTTAGATATAAATGTTTGTTGTTATCTATAGACCATAACGGTCTATCGTAGGAACCCAACGGGGTTAGAATTAGAGAAATGAATATCGAGATTGCCTTTCCACCGAGGGATTTGGCTGTTCTTCGAATGCACAGATATTACAGAAAGATTACACTGCCCACACCATCTCTGTGGGAGACCAAAGGGATGTAAGATAGAACGAACCTCAAATTTATTTTATGTGACACTTAAGTGTATTAATTAACCGAAATTATATCATGTCGACGGTGGTCCAGTGATAGCGTGGCAGACCTTTAACCATTACAACCTTGACAGCAGGGGTTCGAATCCCACTGGAATCAACAAAAAAATAATATTTAATATTAAAAACTTAGACTTAGACTTTGGATTTTGATTGATTAATATATATATATATATATATATATATACCTCACCCACGAGAAGAAAAATAAAAAAAAAATATTTCTTGTAAATACATTTTTCGGCAGGATTATTTCTCTTCAGTGCACAGTGACTTCTTACGAAACAACGGCAGTAGAATACCGATAGAACAAAGGGGTGAAATTCACAAAAATCGAAGTCCAAAGACACGAAATCATATAATAGCTTTAACTCACAAAAAAAAAAAACAATTTGAAGTTATTATTATTATTTCGTAACAAGCCCCTGTGTCAGTGCAGATGAAATTAAAACATTGGAAATCCAGAAATCTAAAGATTTATGAAAGCTGATTGACATGAAGTTAGGTATCATAGCAATGTAATTTTTGCCTGGGAATCATATTTGTCGTTATAAATAAACAAACCCTTAAATGCTGGCGATATCTTTCAATAATGTGTGACGAGATCCTTTTCGGGTACCGACTTCTAAGCACAAATATTTTATTTTTCATAACATTTAACAATTTTCAAATATTATATTTTGAATCAACTGTGTCGTATTGTTTTGTCGTCATTGGCGGAGGAAACTGTTTACTTGATTTTTTTAACCTCTGGCAATAACAATAGTGTATTTGATCTTTACTTTTGAACACATTATCGTTAGGGAAATTAACCCTTTTCATATGTGACTTATCCAATGCAAGTCGAAAAGCTATATTATATGTCTAACCTTGACTGCAGTCTGGTCAGTTGATACACAAGTTTGTCTGTTATAAAATTGAATTGCATCGCGGCTGATCAAGTCTTCAACGAAGGGATTCCAATGGAGGTACGGTAAAAGGTGTTCCAGTCAATTTATGTCCAGCTTTTAATGAGTGTGTCTAAATTTTGCACGAAATTTTAAAAGTTTTGCAGAAAAAATGGTCGGGGATCCACCCGGAAAAGCCTTTCTATGTGATCTGTAAATACTATCAGAATTGTCCATTATTGTCGGCAGACCAACCTGTCTTGCTTTACATTGAAATTAGTCTTATAAAACCGTACAGAAAAAACTGACGTCCGCAAATGGTTTTAGGAAAAAATAAAGTTTGTACAATTTTTGCTTAACTTTGTCAGTACTTTTGGGTAAAGGTTGAATAATATATTAACTTTTATATTCTTAAATCCAATAACTATTCTGCAGGCGAATGATTACCTAGGGCTACGGCAAAGCAAAGGTGCAGCTTTAAAGTGAGATAAAACTTAGAAGTTATATCGTTTATAATTAATTGGACCAAGAATGTTGCAAAAACCCTATCATGTTAAAACTAACTTAACATTGAAAAGTCGGTAGAAAAAAATTCTCGCCAATAGTACAGTGCACTTTAAATTTACAAGACGTTGCTCAGGAGGTTTACATGACAAAAACATTATGATTTGAAATATTTTTACACGATTTATGCCTGAATATTATATTTTACGTCCCTCCCCCTTGCATAAAAGACATAACAAACGAAACAAGTACATGTGATTGTACTATATTGACAAACTTGACATTATGTAACACAAGGAGTCACAACTACATCGCATGAAAATAATGAAGCTGTAATATACCAGTACCGGTTGAATCATTAGTCATGCTTTCAAAAAAGAAAGTTACAATGGGGTTTAACTGAGGAGAGCCACGGGGCAGTTCATGTTAAATACTTTTGTTGATTTTTCGCGTCAATTCAGCATGATTTATGTCATAAAAGGGATTCATAAATCGGAACCTCCCCTCTTGATCCACCAATTCGGTCTTCCTATTGTCCCTAATAAACACTGACTTTAGAAAAAAACATCACTGGCTTTACGCCTATAATGCGAACAGTTTTTCACCGAGTGAATAGAGCTTTCTTTCTACATAGGTTATACCTATCCCAATATTAATATACAATTACGGCCTGCATAGGAGAGGGACATTAATAATTGTCAACATGGAAAGTTGTCTTCCAAAGGGCGTTTCTGGTTGATAATTATTTATGTCCACCGATCATGAGGGTCGAAATTTGTTTATTATACCAAACAGATATTAAGTTTTATTGGTAAAGCGAAATTATTGCATGTAATGAATTCCGAAAGGAGAACATGTATACCAGCCCAGTAGTCAGTACTTCGGTGCTTACCCGAAAGCCGATTCTATTTGGAACCTTACAATATCTAAATTTTTGTAAATTTTGTTGAAAAGTAAGGAGTATCTCCGTCATGCAAAACTCTGTCCTTGGCTGATTTTGCCTTTACATTTAGATCATATTGGTTATTTGTTCTCTATCAGTTTATACATATCTTTAAGTTATGGTCTTCGATACGTTTAGATTTTATCTGCACTGAGGAGACATAAGTTGTCGAAATACTAATATGAAAAAATTAAATTCACAGTAACTTCGGTATTTAGTTATTTGGTTATGTCAGTCATTCAGGAATTTGACAAAGAGGCATATTTTACATGCATTTCATGCATTCGTATTTTTGCCATTATCCTGATTGTAATTATAGTTGATGGGAAAACAATGCAAACAACTTCTGGTAAAGTGGTTAATTGTATAAAATTTCTGGTAAAGCGCTCAGGTGATCACGTCAGGTGAGATTCAAAAGAGTTGTCGAGGGTGACAAATTAATGTACTATGCAACATTACAGTAATGTCCTTCTAATAGTGCAAATCGCTGAGTAGTCAGTGTGAACATCGGAATTGTCATAAGTCTTGTGATCTAAGAATTATCCAGTAGAAAAGTGTCTTAAAGAGTGAGGTATATGCCATATCTTCTCACTGTTTATATGAATTGCCAAATATTTTACCTTGTATATCTTCGGTCAACTTTGAGTAACGTTCGTCATTTTTCTTCTCTGCATCTCTGAATTTTTTATCAACAAACTGAAATAATAACCAATAACAATATTAAAGTATTTATGATGTTAAAATATCTCTCCACGGCGATCACATTCAATTGTTTGCTCTAGTGTACTGCTTAAAAGATTAAGGTGGATCACTCATCAAATTTTTGAATGCTTGTTAGATTTCCGAACTAGTACTTTCTCCAAGTCAATGGCTTAAAGAATTTTTCACACTAACCCCCTCTTTTTATTAAAGTGCTGGTCTTCTTTAGGTCAAATTGAGACACCTGACAAGATTTCATAACATTCTTGATATAATTTCCTATTTTTATACGAAAAAAGTCCTGATATCAAATAAGGGCAAAAACTAGAGAAATTTATTCCCCGTCAATTTTTTATGTCTTGTATATCCGTTAAAAGCACGCGGATCTATATATTTCTTTTTACTATTTCATGAAGTCTACAATGCTTAATCAATTGAGATACAGTCCTTGCTTCAGTAGCCGTTACTAAAAGACCGATCATTAAGGGATCCGTCAGCCGTCAACGACCATTCATCGATCAGTGATCGATCAGTTAACAATCCGTCAAAGTCTGACGGATAGGAAAAGTAATTCACGTATTTGACGGATACAATACGTAAAATAAATGAGTGACGGATGATTGATCGGTCTTATCCGTAATTGACTGATTCATAGCCTTACGCTATCTATCAAGTTAATACATGTTGCGAAATAATAATTTCGTCTCATTACAAAAAATTAATTTAGAATTGAAATACATACAAAAAATTGTTAAAACACCTTACGGATGTTAAATCCATACGTTAGGGTTAGTATAATATTAACTGGGTGTCTCAACTTGAACGTAGGAAATGAATGCTCAGTAAATAATAAATTGTTCGATTGCATTAAAATATGGAAGCACATCTAATTTAAACAATCTTCGAAAATTGAAAAATCAGTAACAAACAATATTAAAATTATATATACAGCTGGTTAAACGTTCGATATTAGACAACAACAGGAATGTAAACAAGAGTGAAACAAAAGTAGAATGAAAAAACTCTAAATAAGCTAAAAATCATTAAAATTGTGTTTTATAAAGCAAAAAGATCGTTCGAAAGAATATTATGAATAAATTTTTTAAGAAAATTGAAAAGGTCATTTTTGTAGACTGCGTTTAAATCACACACAAAAAAATCTAGCTCTTTAACCCTTATTCATGCCAAAATTCATTAAAATTGTGTTTTTTTCAAAATATTAAACTCCTTCGAAAGACTAAAATGAATAAATGTTCAAAAAAATTCAATTGTTTTTCTCATTTTTAATGTTAAAAAAAAATTCAATTGTTTTTGTCATTTTTAAAACTTGAGTTAAAACCGCAGACTAAAAATCTTACCTTCAGCCCTTTAGTTTGTTTAAATTCATTTAAATTGTGTTTCGCAAAATATAAAACTCCTTCGAAAGGATATGATGAATAAAATTTTCAAAAAATTAAATTTTGGTTATTTTTATAGACTGAGTTTAAACCACACACTAAAAATATAACATTTAAATCCTTGAATAGGTTATAATTCATTAAAATTGTGTATCGCAAGATATAAAACCCCTTCGTAATGATAGGATAGTGTAAAATTTTCAAAAAAACTAAAGTGTTTTGGTCATTTTAATATAATGAATTTAAACTACAGTCTAAAAATCTAACTTTAAACCCTTATATATGCTAAAATTCATCAAAAATGTGTTTTGCAAAATATAAAACTCCTTCGAAAGGATATAATGAAAAAGATTTTCAAAAAAAATTTAAATTGTTTTGGACATTTTTATAGACTGAGTTTAAAACGCACACTTAAAAACTGACTTTAAAATCCTTAAATACGTTATAATTCATTAAAATTGTGTTTCGCAAGATATAAAATTCCTTCGTAATGATAGGATAATGTAAAATTTTCAAAAAACTAAATTGTTTTGGCCATTTTTATATAATGAATTTAAACTACAGTCTAAAAATCTAACTTTAAACCCTTACATATGCTAAAATTCATTAGAACTGTGTTTCACAAAATATAAAACTCCTTCGAAAGGATATAATGAATAAGATTTTAAAAAAAAAATTAATTGTTTTGGTCAGCTTTATTGACTGGGTATAAAATGCGGACTGAAAATATACCTTTTTAAGCCTCAAATATGCTGAACTTCATCAAAAATGTGTTTTGCAAAATATGAAACTCATTCGAAAGGATAGAATGAAGTGAAATTTTCAACAAACTAAATTCTTTTGGTTATTTCTATAGACTGAGTTTAAACCACACACAAAAAATCATATTTTTCAAACTTACATATGCTGAAATTTATCAAAATTGTGTTTCACAAAATGTAAAACTCCCTTGAAAGAATATGATGAATAAAATTAACAAAAAAAAAAATGTTTTCAACATTCTTATAGACTGACTTTAAACCACACACTTAAAATCTAACTTTCCAAACCCTTTCATATGCTAAAATTCATTATAATTGTGTTTCACAAAATACAAAACTCCTTCGAAAGGATATGATGAATAACATTTCCAAAAAAAAATATTGTTTTGGTCATTTTAAAACACAGATAAGTATTATGAAGTTTAGGTACCCAATACTCATTCACAAATACATGTTAACGATTTAAATTGAAACAAAATACAAAATTCGTAATTGAATCAAAATGTTTCTTTATATTCTAAAAAGATATATCTAACAACCTAGAAACACATGAGAATATTATGTTTATTCGTTTTGTCTTAAAATTCCAAATATTAACGTATCCGTCACATGTGATTTACTGATTAATACAACGCGTAATTGACTGATGCGATCAGTAAAATACGTTTACATCCGTGAAATACGTACACATCCGTTATTTATGGATCCGTCATCGATCAGTGACAAATCAGTCATCAATCAGTCAAAAATCCGTCATCGATCAGTCAACAATCCGTCAATACGTAACGCCTACTGGTTTCAGTAAATCCTCAATATACACACAATCAGGAGTGAGCCTCCTTAATTCGTTTTGTTTCTTAGTCAGATCTTTCAGCCGTTTATCATAAGCACATAAGATAAAATTTAAGGTCGGTATATCTTAAGGTGTTTCCAGAGAATCATTCAGACTAATTCGACTTTTTGGCTACCACCCTTTCATCATGGATTGCTTTTTATCATCAATTATGGTTGCTTTTAGTCATATAATTCTATTCAGTATTGTTTGTTATAAGTCTTTCAGTCTTGTCTTTTATTACTCATTTAGTCTAAAAACTTGTGTTACATTGAATAAATAATGTTACAGCTTCAGATAAAATCCGTCTTCCACATACGTCTATGCTAAATTTCAATGAAATATCGATATAATTTGCATTCAAGGCAGAACAATGAACACTAAGGGTTAATAGGGGTGCAAATATATCATACCTTTTTTAGATCTTCCCGTTCGTCGCGTTCCTGTTCAAGAAGCCTTTTTGTCTGGTCGCGCAATTCTTGGGTGTATGCTTTATTTTTCACCTCTTTTATCGCTGTGTCTATTCCTGGTTGAAGTCTCCTCATATGGTCTGTAGCTTCCTTCCATTTTTTTTCTAAAACATCGTTAGGCATCTTTGGCTTCGGTAGGTGGCTGACGAGGTCATTTTTAAAATTTTTAATTTCCCTTACGCTATCTTTGTCTTCTTCAGACATCGAGAAAAATACGAGAAGTAAAAGACTACATAGTGTAATATCAAACTTTTCAGTAAAGATATTTTCTTTTGCCTCATACTTTTCAGGACAATAGTCATGATGACATCCTCTTCTACGTGTTTTTTTCTCGTATAAAATATCCAATTGTTTTTTATACACCACAAAATCTTCAGTAGGACTTTCGTGCATTTGGGCATGCTTACATATATCATTCCGTTGACATATTTTCAGTAAAACACATTTAACTCTACTCTCACTAAAAAAATCCTTATTTTTGCGTTTTAATTTATGTTTAAGGTGAGTATCAAATTTAGACCTTAGAGCTTCTGCACCGGGACCTAATATCAAATCAGTAAATCGATGGAAGTTGTCAGACTCAAAGTCACTGGCTGCCATTATCTGTAAAGAAAGCATTATTTTTAGACTTGACAGGTGATGATAATAAATAGATCTGAATTTTGTAGATTACCTTTGGAACGAACTTTATTACTTTTTCTAGCTAAATTAAGTATTTGATGATCAAAGTTCAAAAAATTCTAAAAAGCTGATTATCTATTTTTTTTTAAATATACACCACTAGCAATACATGACATAAAATCCTTACTAATGCTGTTTTGGAGCAATTTCGTACATGTCCATTAGCAAACTTTACCCAGAGAAAATATTTTCAAACCGGTTATTTTGGACTCGTTTTTATTTACAGTGAATGCTAGGCTTTAAAAAATCACGGGCATTATCAGCCAATCGATTAGACTATTATCATAATGTTAGTTTAAATAACAGATGCGATTCCCCATATGGTATCTTATAAAGTAGTAAATCAATAATGTTTATTTCAGAAATAATTACTTTTTCAACATACTGATACATTGTTTCTATAATGATAATGATTTCATCGATTCGCACTTGATCCATTTTTCTCAAATTTCTCTTAATGACGCTGAATCATTTTTAAATTTTGTTAGCTCATTTTGGAATGTGTCAGGCACATATCTTAAAAACTTAAAATGCTTGATGTTCAGAATTTGAAATTCTCAAAATGCTGTAGTTTGAAACACAAAATATAAAATAAAGCATTGAAAATAAGTTAGTACTCAGAATTTGGTGAGTGAGGCCAAATTTCTTTAAATGTATTGTTACTCTGATGAAAATGTTGAAGCAATTCGGAGGGTTTAGTTTTTGAAATCTTGATTAAAAGTTGATGCTGTTAAAAAGTTTTAAATAAGGACTATAAAAGGATGGAGGCAAAAATTTTAACAAACACTTCCGTTTGCAATTAAGAAAAAAAACATTCTAGTTAATGTACATACAAGATTTATGTTGCATGAATATCATTTTTTGCTTTTTGTTTGGTTTTCAGTATATTTTAAACTTGATAAAAATTTTAAAAATCACATGGTCTAGAAAATAAAACTACCGAAAAATAGGAAAATGCCTCGTTAGTTCATAGAGACTACATAAGTACTGTAGTATGTTGCCTTCAGCGTTAGTTATAAAACTAAAAAATATCCAAGTCCTTTTGCATTGTATAAATCAGATAAGGACAATTGCAAACAATACATTTTCCTGAATTTCATTGAACAGATATGCCGATACAATTAGTGATAAATGTAGTAACTGACATTTTTGATTTGATATCGTACACTGTGTGTTGTATAGCATATTTGTTTCTTCTCCTTATTACTACAAATAATTATGCAGAAACTTTATTCGTCATGTGGTAAAAAATCGTTTATATTTGAAAAAAAATAATTTCTATAGGATAACTTACCAGGCCGAAACCATTTACCCTCTTTGACAAATTCACACGATTCACACTAACAATACAAAGTTCAAAAACGCATTCTTGGAAAACCAATATGTAAGGGTCGTATCAATTGATATTTTCGAATTTTATCTTTTTAAACACGTCAAACGGTGTGATGGTGTGATAGGTTCATTGTTTGCTTCTACAGTTCCTTTGTAGAAAAGTAGCAAAATGCTACATTGTATATGGATGTATGAATATACACAATAGTTTTTAACATTAAAATGAGCTTTCTGTATCACAAAACCTGAAGAAAAGCCATATACGTCATTATCTTACAAATAGTTCAGCTTTGTAGAATAGATTCTGTGTCAAATACTTAAAAGTTAACGCAAAAAAAAAAAAAAAAAAAAAAAAAAAAAAAAAACATCTTCAGTATAATAATATACAATGCCAACGCCGATGCTAGTAGAAAACTATACCAGAGTCAATGGTTTGACATACACCAGCTTCAATTTTGTAAGAATGTTATTGAAAGATTCTACATATTACTTAAGTTCTATATATACTTCCAAATACATGATAAGAACAGTTTATGTGGCTGTGTGTTTTTGCTTTTGTTTTTGTTTTGTTTTGTTTTTGTTTTTGTTTTTTTTTTCATTTTGATATGTTACCTTAATGTTCCGTCGCATAACTTCACTTTATGTTTTTTTTTTAAGTCTTCTAAGTTAGAAAAGATCCAATATTTGATATCAATTCTCATTTGTATCTGGTTGAAGATGATAACTGTACATAACCTAAAGAAACTTGGCATAATGTTTTGGAGATGCATATGTAATAAAAATCCAAATGAGTGATAAACAAATTCTGCTAATGATCTATCCACAAATCATTATTTTGAAAACGGCATATCTTATTAGGAAAATCAAATGATATAGAATGGCAAAAGGACCAAATTCTATTACAAAATAATCGAATATAATGAAGAGAGGACCGAATTTTATAACAAAGACAGTAGGAAAACATAAATTGTATTGAATATTTTTTTTCTTAAATTAATAGTGTTCTGGTGTTTTATTTTACAGGAATTATTACAAAATGGCTATTCAAAATTGAAACGTGAATTTTCCAGTCCTTCTGCCCTCAAAATCGCCCCAAAAGTGTACAGTGCTGCTGTTATTCATCACAGAAACACAAGTGGGTCTATTTTAGAAATTAGAAATCGTTTTCCCTTACTGATATGCCTGTTAGTCATCTTTTGAAATTTTACCTATATATATATATGGACAGGTACAGTATGAAGAGTTGTCACATACTTCAGACAACTATATAAAAATTATAACTTTGTGTGGCGGCATTCCTTGTCGAAAGACATTGAATCCTCTCTGCTATACACACAGCTGATCTGCACGAGCACCTATACATCATGTACTGCGTTACAACCCTAGATTAAACCTACGAGGAGGTATCACCCGGTTACCGAAAGCTATATTTTTATATAGCCTAGGTAGCCGCGTGGTCTAGGGCGCTGGACGTAGTGCAGGCAGTGTTGCCATAGATGTCACAACAGTGATGGTTCGATTTCCGGAGAGGGAACTACCAATGTGCAGATCTAACAATGTTGGGCTGATTTTCAGATGTATATATATATATATATATATATATATATGTGAATGTGTGTGTGTGTGTGTGTGTGTCTTACGTCAAAGACCAACCGAGATAGAGTCTTAGAATTGAGAAAGTATATTTCGGCATCGGTTTCCCAATCTTAAGATTCGAGTGCACTGACGAGATGTAAATTCATCGTAATGGGCCCATTTGCAACAGTGAACTTTAAATGTAGTTTTGTGTGTCACTCAAATTATAATAATCAAATTCCTCAGTGGAAACATGTTCTCGATAATATGTATTAGTTAGATGGCATTAATAATGTCTTCACACTTTTGATGTGGGCGGAGCCAAAGTGTAAAGACATTCTTAATGACATCTAACAGATATAGACGGCAATCATATCATGCCATGCAACAATTGTCAATTTTAATTACGTAGACAACAAAATATTGTCAGCATCACACAATTACAATAAAACAGATTATATAAGGTATGAGCGCTCACATAGAAACGTGTGCGGAATTTTGTTTTATTTTTCCTTTTTTTCAAAATGAAGACAGACAGTAATTGTTTAAGGGAAATAAAAGAAAGAAATTTTATTAAAAAATTCAAGGCGGTTTTAAAAGGACATTAATTGTAAAACAATTTAAGTTAAATTTCTATTGTTTTCATCTTTAATTTCTATTTTTATACTTTCGTTTTCTATTTATAACGGTACTATGTTGTTCTATTGACGTAACGTCATACAAACGTAATTTTTTGTACTGAGATTATCCTCAAATTCGATGTAAGTCCAAAAGATGCAGATCTAGTGGTGTTTGTCGTTCTCTTTAGTTGTAGTCGTAGTTGATTTATTTATCCATTCAGCAATAGATGCGTTATTAATTGAAAGAACACCATTAATGTATTTTTAGGTGAGATTGAAGAATATAGCACCTTTTATTTTATGATCGTTACCGATTCTCTGAAGATATTCAGTGTCGTTGGAATATAAAAACAAGTCTTCGTGTAGAGGAGAATAATTTGTGCCCATTAGTATATTGATCTGTATTGATATTTAATTGTATTTATTTCGTGGCAACTGCATATTTGTATTGCTATTATCTTATCTTTTAAAATTAGTATCTTAAAAGCACTGAGTTTTGGCTACTACATGTTATCCCTTTCTTACATTTGCTGTCAAGAATTTTCATGCAAATCAATTGTTTTCCCATATATATATATATACATATATATATATATATATATATATA